>MU182291.1:391354-437660 GCA_016904865.1 Pissodes strobi | reverse complement strand
TTTAATCATCTCCTGATGATGCTAACATGGTTAGCGAAACGCGCGTCGAGTGCAAAAATTCTGTTTCGGTATTGTGGATAAAGCTCAGTTTTAGTACTTTTATATAGCCGCGTCGGACAATAGCTTGTTCTAATAAAATAGTTCTTATAAGTGATAATTACCTGATGAGAGTATCAATCTCCAGTGCCGCTGATACAGCAGCACAAGCCTTAATATATTTTCTTGTATCGTTAGCATTCTTGTGACAGTCCGCCAAACACAACTGCGTTTGCGCGGCCAGCTCATGCCAATCGTCACTTTCAAAGGTACGCACAGCGTCTCCCAGAAAAGCAGCGGCTTTCTGTGTTTCTCCGAGGAGCAAGTAAAAGCTGGCCACTTGTGTACCTACCAATCGAGCCATTCTTAAGCGCCCAACGTGCTTGAAGGTTCCCATCGCTAACTCTGCTAGTTCCTGAAAACATGAGTTAAGAATGTTCTAAATTAGAAATACTTGATTAATACCTCAAAATGCATTAATATCACCAATATATTATTATATTCCAAAAACTGTAGCTGCACACGTCAGCATTTTGTTGCTTATGCAATATTTCCATATAATGTTTTAATCAAAATAAATCAAAACGATTTTTCGAGAAGTGCTACAAAATTATGAAATAGATTTTGCAAAAAAGGGACTCTGCATAATTTAAATACATTCCGATCCAATCTGCATTAAGAGTTTGGTATTGGTTTTTACTCCACTGCTTTTCTAGATATGTTTTTTTAATACAAGGAACGTATTATTTTTTTTTCGCAAAACTATAGCAATCGAGGTAGCAAACTAAACTCAATTTTTCCAAACACATTGCAGTGATCTGAGCCCAAAACATTGTTATAAAAACAGGCTCCATACTTTGGTAAGGACAAACTCATACCTTAATCCAGCAAATAAACTATCTGAATAAAATCCGGCCTATGTTGCACGAGTATAGTGCTCCATAGTGCAAAATAAACAGGACTAATCAAATACAGTTCGACACCCAGATGCAAACATTTGGAGAAAACGTCGTTTCGATATAGGCACTTCCAAACGACGTATGGAATATATAGAATATAGAAAACAGTCTCATAAACCAACGTTTTGGGGTATAATTATTCGTATTACCTAACAAAATCAAGTTCTTGAGACAAAAATGCTATATTTTTACAAGAAAATTACTTACCAAGTATGTTTTGATAAACACATCTTGAGAACAAAGGGCTTCTTTAAGTCTATCAGTTGGGGACGGATGATTAGGAGGACCCGGATTGTCACCCATACCAGCTGACAAACTTACCACTATATGTAACTGTTCGGAACTTGGAATTCCTTGAGGCATTAAACCGCATAATTCACCTAAATTTCGTAACTAAAACAAACATGTATATCTTACACCAATTTTACTTTACATGTCTAAGAAAGGAGAAGTATATTAATTGTGTATGTAAATAGTTTGTTGCTAAATATTATCATCAAATAACAAGTTTCTTTTATACATAATTTTCGGCGTCATCATAAATTATTATTAAATTTAATCAAGATACTTTACCTTTTGACTAGCATACTCCCATAAGGAAGCTGTATGTAATGAGTATTCTTCTACCTGATCGGCCTGATTATATTTATCGCATATCTGAAGTACTTCCATGCTTGCTAAAAAAAGCCAGCACCAAACAGCACCTGGAGGAGCAGTTATTTCTAGAATGCTAAGTTCCCGTATGGAGGTATGCAGAAACGGTAGACATCTAGAAGCCATCTAAAAAGAAGATGTTCCTTTAACATATAGCCTAGATAACATATTGTATTTTTAAAAATAGAGGCACTTCAATATTTACATATCTATACAAATTTTGAATTTGACACGCCAAGAGATCGATTTTCAGTTTTTTAGTTACAACCGCAACATAACAACACCTCAAACAATTCAATTAAGAAGCATCTGCGTCAGTTTCATTCGCCCGTTATATAAAATCGATAATATAAGGTAGTTTAATTTTATGACTAGGCTCCCCAAACATCTTGTTTAATTTTATAGACCAGCCTCCCGAAACATCTTAAGTTTTTAAATTATCTATCTCAATGGCCGATTGAGAGGTATGTCCATATGTGTGAAAGGGTTGATGTACTCTTCGACAGATACCCAGACTGTGAAATGTGTGTGCTTGGTGATTTTAACTTGCCCAATGCCTCTTGGGAGTTCGACTATTATGACTTTAAATAAGCAAACTATGAAGCATTGGAATGACGGCCCGGGAATGGCCCGATGGGATGATCTACTTCAGTCTCTAGCTGCCAACACCTTTTATAATGTTTTATATGTGGCTATCGTTTGTTTTGTTCTGTTAAGAAGCTGTGCAAGAGTTTCGAAGATTGTTTTCGTCAGAACTTGAGAAGGCACTCAAGAACTGAAGAGGATCGAGGTTGCTGCAGGATTATGTTTATTTCTTCAGGCTTAGAGCACAGTGTAGCCTTTCTTCTCGGACTAATTAATTATTGATCAACAATGTACAAATCTTTTACTCATTTGAATAATACTCCAGGTAATATTTGAGTTCTGTATTCATATTAATTATTACTTATAATTCTCGTTATGATTATCATTATATTATGTTGTATAATGTTGCTTATACTAACTAATATCGATTCTTCCTCAGTCTTTTAATCTCCTATATATATTGAGTTGATGTAGGTTCAAGACTTGTATATATTATTCTAATAACAGTGCAAGGTGGTCAAGGTTAGGTCATCCTTGCTGTCGGCGTTTGATAGCGCGTTCGTTGAATTGAAACAATATTACGTGAACCAGATAATATAAATAACCTTCGCTTAAACCTCGACCCGGACGGATTACCTTCACTGGTATAATTTCTGAAATACGGAGTGTTTTCTTCATACCCTACAACAATAACAAGTGTTTTTGGAACGTCGTAAACTCCAAATGCAAAGATGAGTTGCCTTCTGAAATGTTTAATAACAATAATGTAATGCAGGAAGGAGCTGAATTGGCTAACTTGATTGCTGCCTTTTTTGGCTCTGTTGTTCCAGTCAGTCATGTCGAATCCATTTGAGTGTTAAGTTACCAGGCACTTCCAGTTTAAACCACTAACAGAATAAACAGCAGTTTGGTTTTCATCTGAAGCGTTCCTCTGAATTAAATCTACTTCCCTATAGTGATTATCTTTCTACTTCTCTTGAGAGTAGTACAGTGGTTCATTCCATTTACATTGATTTTTCAAAGGTGTCCGATAGGGTTAATCATTATGTCTCACTGAACAAGCTAGAGGGACTGGGAGTTTTGAACCCACTCCTATGTTAGATTGCTGATTATTATTTGTACCGCAGGTTCCCTGATAATAACCAGGGTTAAATAACTTTTATTCAAAGCCCATCAGTGTAACATCTAGTTTTCCTCAAGGATCGCATTTGGGACTGTTGTTATTTAACACTGTCATTAATGACATTGTCAGGTGTGTTGTAAAGAGTGATTTATTGCTTTGCAAATGATTTAAAATTTTTGCTGTTGACGGCAGCATCAGGCTACAGTCTGACCTTGATGAGGTGTCCAAGTGTTGTGCTGTCAATGGCATGAAGCTGAACGCTGTAGATGCAAAATAGTATGTTTTTCTAAGCTGTGCATCCCGCATAGTGTGACTATTTCATTAGCCAGTTGCATTGTCAACAGAAATCGATTTCAGAAACCTTGGCGTTGTTTTTGACTCCTCATTTCTTTCTGTTCGCTCATCTCGGACATGGTATATAAATCAATAATGATGTTGGGCTTCATAAAACGCAGGTGAAGAGATTTTAACGATGTCGCTGCAATCAGACTTTTATATTGGTCGAGTATTGCTCTTGTCTAAAGTGGCCAACCTCAACCAGAGGCAGCTCAATAGAATGCAACTCAATAATGTATAGCTTGTTTCTTCTTTCGTTAGGGTATATACTTTTGTAGTATAGAATTCGTCATTTTGTTTATATAATAGTGATTTTGCAAAGTTGCTGTTGTCATACCTACTTTCGCTGGTTTGCATGTTAACGTCAGGAAACTTAATTGTAAGATTATTAATTAGTTTGATTTCATTTTCTCCTAATTTTTACTTAGATTAATTCTATATTACATGGTACACGTCGGGCCATAATACGAACTATTCCAAAGAAATGAGCCTCTTAGTAAATGTAGTCTCACAATGAAATGATTCTTGAAACTGACAAGCTTAAGGGTAATTATTATGAAAAATTGTCTGAAAGAATTGTGGTTACATGGTTAAAATTGGCAATATGCTAATAAATATTTGGATGATACTTGAATTACACAAAAAATACTTACTTCCCAAACTTTGTTAGTGAGCAATAACATTTGAGCCTGTTTCGCAAATATGTATGCTCTTAATTCAAGCAGAGATGGGTTATCTTCTAAAAGCGTTGGTCGTAATATTAAACCATGCCACCTTTCTAGAGATCGTTGAAATTGGCATAACCATTTTAGGTTATCAGATGTAGTAAAATTTGCAACGAATTGAGAAAAGAGGGCATCCAGCTCATCATACTGCACAAGGGCCTCATCATTTAAACCTAACATTTCCAGCACTTGAGCTAATTCTTCCTGAAAATTCAAATAATAAGTAGTGGTGTAAATGTTACTGATCAACTAATTTTCTCTAATTTATAAGGTATTATTTAAATTCTATTAGTGATTTCATCAAAGTGGTTTTCTCAAAGCAACAAAATGTAATAATTTAATACCAAATACAATACAATCTCT
This sequence comes from Pissodes strobi, assembly GCA_016904865.1. Lineage (NCBI taxonomy): Eukaryota > Metazoa > Arthropoda > Insecta > Coleoptera > Curculionidae > Pissodes > Pissodes strobi. Next base: position 432,879 of record MU182291.1, on the reverse strand, counting down.
TTATTTAACAAAAATTACTCATTAAATTATACCTGATGAATTCAAGGAAGTGGTGCCAAAAATTTGAAAATTGTTTATGTTTCTTACATAAACTATGAGCAAATATAACTGAGATTAATATGAAATACTTAATTAAGGTGTAGAGTTGAAATACGATTCTAGATGTTTGGTATTGGTTGTTTATTTATTGTTTATTTTATTACAACCTGGATTTTTAACCGATTTTATTGAATTATTTACTGTATGTATTGTAATTGTATTGTCTTGTCTTTAACTTGTGTTTTTTTTTAGATTAGTTAATAGTTTATATTCTCTGCGGTTTGCTTCTTTGTCCATGAGATTCTTTAATTCTTTGGACAATAAATCATGTTTTGAATTTGAAATTCAGTAATATAATAGGGTTTAATACTCCGCAACCTCTCAAACACCAATATTTTAAAATGTTTAAAATCTGCCCCAATTTTCACATTGTTGGGGATATTATTAAAACACTTAATTCAAGAATAAGCAGGACCTCTCCAAGTAGATTGAGTCTGGGCTGTGGGAAATTATATCCTACGTTTCGTGTTAAATGGGCGTTGAAACGAGAAGGTCTCCCTGTTCTTAAGAATATCAAACACTCAGATATGTGCAGACATAGAAGTGATCTAAGTCTGTTCAACTCTCTGAATGCTTTCTAACATGAATCCCTACGTCTGAACAACAAAGATTCCATGAACCTCTATACTCACACATCAGAATATTAACCTCAAAAGACTGCAGAGAGTGTAGGTTTTTGAAATAAACAACTTTCCTAACATGAAGATGTAGATATTATGACATAACTCTTCAAAGAATAGAAACCAAAGCTCAGTTTTTCAGAAGTTAGACATACACTTATGCGCGTATAATTACAGAGTGTAAGTTTTTGAAGTAAACAACTTTCCTAGACTGAATATTTAGATAATGTGACAATCAGTTTTTCACAAACCTAGGCACATACCTAGGAGCATATAATTAGTATATTTTCTTAATTAAGTTAATGAAAACAATTGAACCCTGCTTTAGAAACTATTCAATATATACCTACTTGTAACATAAAATACTTCATAAAATTCCATCCTGGTTCATTTCTTCTTTCCCTCTGCTGTCTGACATAATCCTCTAAACGTGTAACAGCTCTGGCATAGGCAACTAAAAGTAAATGCCTTATCCTTCCAACCAAACCTCGCCAAGAATCTGCAGTTTTATTTTCTGATTTTCCAGGGTTAATTACAGAAATACATCGATCACCTAACATAAAACATAGTTAGTAGAAATGTTAAATTCTTGAGAATTTAAGATCACTAAATTAGCTGCTGCATTTTCAATTTATTATTTACCAACCTTAAAATAGATTCAAATACTCATTTCAACACATTAAAGTGTTACAGAGTACCTGCTGCTAATGAAAAATATTGTTGTTATATTATTTAAAGTTAAGAGTTGGATTAGTACAACTAATTTTTTGAACTTTACCTAAGAGAAAATGCATTTTAGTATTACACTGATCTTCATTGATTTTCTCAATTGCAGCTAATTATTATTTCTTCAATTCTGGTGAATACAAATGAACAAAACCATTAATTTGTGAATTTAAGCAAGGTTACATAAATTATGACTTATGAAAACATGTCTTCTCAATCTTACTTATTATCTGACTTATTATCAAATCAAATCAAATATGCTTTATTGTCAGAAGATTTTCTATCATTGAAAAAGCTCTTAAAATATATATACAATAATTATCACAATATAATGTCATTCAAATCCAGTTGACAATAAAAGGAATCCTAGATTAGCAGTAATTCACAGCTATAGATATAATATTAAGATCTACAAAAAGCAACAATATACATACACAAACATATTAAAATGGTAAATGGTAATATATAAATACAATAAAATGGAATCACAAGTCAAAACACACAAAAAATCATACGAAAAGATGGAACCATAAAAAATCTACAATCCATCAGCATAAAACACATCAAGGGAGTAATAGGCCTTACTCAAAAATAGCCTCTTAACATGCCTATTGAAACTTCTAGCACCCTCCAGGCTTTTAAGTTCCAGAGGCAGGTATTTTTACCACTACATATGAACCATATCCACAGTCAAGAGAATAAAAATAAAGCATATTTTGATTTGATCTGATTCTTCCAAAATGCTAAGTAAAAAAATTATCACCTTGTTTAAGTGCAAATTCAGCACGAATTTTATCAAGTACTGTAGTTCTAGGTATCAATTGTTTGCTTCTTTTACCATCATAATTCTCTATAACAATAATTAACCAGTCAGTTATTTCCCTTAAATTCAATTCTTTTAACCAGTTTTCAATGTCTTCTCTAACAGTGCTTTTATAGGTGTCCACATCCTGAAAAATATCAACAATATAAAAATAGGAGAGTGAGACAGAAAGTAAATGAATAAGAATGAAAATAAGAAGTAATATGTGATTAGTTATGGAGAGGTTAATCAGTATTTTTTCCATAATTCCATATGTCTGCTTCAACACCAACATAAGCACTGCAAAAAAATAAAACTTACATATAACTTAGGGATGGATCTGATATTATATAACACAAATATCAGTGTCAGCAATCCTAATTATGAATGTCATGCTTAACAAAGTAAATGACAAATATCCCTGTATTTATGTACTGTATCCACACATATTTAGATGTCATTTTTGACCAATTATAAAATATCAAATCTAACTGAAAGTTTGGTCACACATATCTGATGTACAAAGTTAATAGTCATGAAGCATGAATGTGCCATTGGCATCTTTGTTATATTTCGGTCTGGCTAAATACCTAGTGTAAAGGCCAAGAAACAAACAAAAAAAAAAAAATCTTTGTTATATACTCACCATACATTCTGTCCAATATGTATGAAACAGAGGTCGTCTTATAAGGTCCCATTGGCCAGGTTTAGGCAAAGCAGCAGCACTGAATGGAATAAAGTTTGCTCCAATATGGACATTCTTAACGGGTCGCCCAAGTGATCTTTTCCATTCGCAAGCATCCTTCGGTAATGCCTGAGAAAGATTTTCTTCAATTGTTGAAAAAATTTCAAGTTCCCCTGCACCTACAAAAATCAATTCAAACTCAATTCATCAAATTAAACTACCTATAACCTATATGTAATTAATAAACAGAATATCGACTTTTGACCTACATGTTACTATAGGACGCCTGTCTATACCCAGTTGATTAAAACTGTCTTGTTCTCCCTCTAGATTTCCATTCATGTTTGCATCTCTTGTTTAACCAGGAGAAGTAAAAACTATCATTATAACGCTTATACAATTGCAGCAGAGATTCAAATAATAAATAGCAAATATTTTCTTTGGAGCCCACAATTATTTGACGTTTGATTTTGATTGATGTGCCAAAAGCAGCTGATTAGGGAACAACAACAACAACAGTGATATGGTAATGGAGTGGGGAATGCGCATTGGAAATTGGAAATGATCATTTCAGAGATCTCTCTACAAGACGATGCCAGTACCACATCAGAGGGCTTCAGAGTGGCGCGCGCATCTTATTATTGACAAAAATGTCTAATATTACACTTCACGCTTGGTCCTACGCTCGCTTGGCTATCTACGGGGGCGCAACCAATAGAAACCAACCAAAACAAACCCAAGGCATGGTCAAAATGAAGAAAAAATCTTTTTACACATAATATTAAAAATAAAAAAACATGTCTTACCACTGGAATCGAACCCGTGCTGCCGCGTTGACCAGCAATTCGCTAGACCATATGTTTGTCACCATGGTAATGCGCGCGAAATTCAGAAGCCCTGTGATGTGATCCGGGTAACGTCTACTGGAAAAATAGGCGCTTAGGATTTTCTTAGATTTCAAGGCTTCATTTGGTACACTTCTTTCGAAGCGATATGCCAAACTCTGAGCAGATCTGCTTATTGTAGGGTATTTGTGGCTAGACCTAGCACGGCACCTACTGAGCCCTGATTACCGATGTCTTTGCGATGAAATGAATTGTCGGACAGTGCTCTGGTGGTGCAGTGATTGGATGTAGGGCCAGTGGTACGGCGGCCCGGGGTTCAATTCCTGTCGGTTTTTTTTTTGTAGGTTATTTTTTTAAGTATTTTTTCTTCATTTTGAGCATGCCTTGGGTTAGTTTTGGTTAGTTACTGTTCTTTGAATACCTGAAGCGAGCGGAGGGTCATGCGTGAAGTGAAATAATACATTAGGCTCATTAGGTGTCATGCTAGGGCTAGCTCCAAATTAATTTGTAGGGTGGATAAGGGTCATGTTATCAAGACGCACAGCCAGGGTGGAAATTGGTAGCGAATCTTGGTGACGAAGGTCTAGCTACCTGATTCGCCTGTATCGATCAGAATTATAAACCATTATGACAATTGGGCGGGACTTAGAGCGTTCGTTTACTATTTCAGAATGTCTAATATTTCACTTTACGCATGGCCCTCTGCTCGCTTCTGGGGACAACTAACCAAAACTAACCCAAATTTAAAGAAAGAAAGAAACATAACCAAAAAATAAAAAAACACATATGTTTTGCCACTAACGGAAATCGAACCCAGGACGCCATATCACAAGCACAAGGTCTAGCCACTGCACCACTAGACCTGGTGAAAGCAATCCACTGGACCGTAAAGGCATTCATTGAATTTTCAACTGACGCCTGCGCACTCGTCATAATGTTTTATAACCCTGATCGCTAGAGGCGAGTAGAGGCTGCCCCAAAGTGGGGTTTTATCGCCCCGCTTTTGGTGTCTAATAATAGACAGCTTACTGCAGCAGCTGAATGAGTTTGGGTTTTACTCAAGCCTATGACGATGATTTTATCTTTATTGATGAGCAGAACATCGGTCGTAACAGGAGACTCATGCATCAAGTACTTCAGCTGGTAGAGAGCTAATGCCAGGGGGAAAGGCTCAGAATCAACTCAGACAAGACCGAATTTGTATTCTTTACGAATAAGTCTAGGCTGGCAGAACTTCTCCTGGCCATCAACTTGTTCCTCCAGCCTTTGAGCTATAAAGGATTAACCTAGCATTCAGAATCATTCTTGATTCTAAGTTGACCTGAGAGGCTTAACGTATGCAGCCACATCAAGAAGGCGAAAAATCTATAGTCTGTAAGAGAGCAGTTGGATGTACGTGAGGGCGACAGTGGGGAATGATTGGATTTATAAGGCTGTAGTACTTCCTATTATCACCTACTGGGCCATCGTATGGTGAACTGGTATGACAGGGTTCAGATACTAGCGTGCATGGGAATTACAGTTGCTATAAGGACGGAGTCCATCAAGTGTTTTGAAAGATTGACGGCTTGAGGCCTTGATCTCTGCATACAAACTGAAAGTTCAGATTAAGGATAATAAGAACCCGAGAGTAAACCCTAGAATCTTGAAGAGGTGAGTGATTACCCTGCATTTTTAATGGGGAGATACAACATATTGCTCACCATCAGATCAAGTAGACCCCTGAGATTTCATGTTTCGAAACATGAATGGGGACGAATCGGGCCCACGTCCGGCTAAGGGGATTGTCTGGTACAAAATGGAGGGTGCTGCTGCAGCGTGTGTGTATAGAAAATCCATGTGGACCAGACATGTTTTTGCTCTGAGGAATTATACGACCGCGTTCCACGTCGGAACGTATGCTATCTTCAAATGCGGGTACGAGAATTTGTTAAGAGTCTTTCGAGGGAATAACTTCTACATTTGGTCGGGCAGTAGAGCTGCTCTGTCAGCCCTTGAGTCTGATAGAGTTTATTCTGCGCTGACCGAGCATAATAGGGTCAGTCTCGTATTAGTCACGCAGCACTCGAATGTCCTAGGCAACGAAGAGGCCAATCATCTGACACGACTGGGTTCCGCAATGCATCGAATGGAATCTGAGCCTATAATAGATTCCCCGAAAGAGGGACCTTACAATCACAACACATGCAAGCTGCTGTATATCCACTATAATACGGCGCTTAACCCAATTTTTTTATTATTAAACTAATATATCACTTCATGCATGGCCCTCCGCTCGCTTGGCTCGCTACGGGGGCTTAACGAACAAGGACTAACCAAAACTAGCCCAAGGCATACCCAAAATCAGGAAAAAAAAATAAAAAATGCAATACGACAACCCAATCTTACATCTTTTCCAACAACGATCCACACAACCAGTTATTTACAGGTAGTATTTGTACTTAAATTCAATCGAGGAGCAGCAGTAAGATCTTCGATCTAAAGTTTAATACGCATGCGCAACATTATGTGCCAAGTTCTATAGTTCAACGGTCAGGTATATGCTAATCCCTTTGATGTGGTACGGGCACCGAGATAAAATACAAAAGACGAGATTTCAGATACTAGTGCACTTGTGAATAAGAGGCGGCGTGATTGGCACACCCAGCTCTAGTGAACTAGTATCTGAAATATCGCGTACGGGCATGATACAGAGCGAGTCTAACAGCATCCTTCATCGCCCCTGGAATACGCTGTTGCCAAACTTATTCAAATATTTCACTTTTCGCATGGCTCTCCGCTCGCTACGGGGGCTCAAGAAAAGGCAACTAACCAATTGCTAACCGAAACTGTCTGATTTGATGTACTGATTCGTGTAATGTTTTTAAACATTTTTTTCATAATCCTTAGATATATTGAAAAATACCATAAATGCGTAGAACTATTTAATTACCTTTTGGTGTGTGCTTAAGACCGCACGACAGAAGTGAAAACTTCAACAAGCGGGGTCATCGTTTGTCAGAATTTCGATCCGAGTCTTCGTTGCAGAGATACGAGCGAAAAACGGTTTTGCCCCCAAAATCCCCCCTTAAATTGAAGCCCCGGTCCTCCCCGTATGGTCTAAGGTGACCCCCCATGGGGCGCACCTACCATAAAAATTTCGACCCCGTACCTCTTCTCGTTCTCTTGAAATTAATTATTTTAGTTTTTGCTTCTCACCCCTCCCCTGGCCAAACGGAGTGGGGGTACGGGGTCCCGTTTTCGTCCAGGATCTTCTTTTCACCCCGGCTACATCCCCTGAAAATTTCAGCCCTCAACCTATACGGGAACATGCCAGTATAAGGAGTGTTACGTTACATATCCGAGCATGACGCGTGATGCGTAACGGCTCGGTCTCATTCAACCCCCACAAAAATATATTTGTAAAACGCGCCTAAAGAAGTTTTCACTTCAAAAGACACCATGACATCTAAGTAAGTCATCTGACATTAATGTGCTAGCCAGTGTTGCAAGAGGGCAAAGGAATCAATGTTTTCTATAATTAATTACGATAGTAAAAGTAATTCTGTCATTACCATATTATTAATTAAGTGGTTTAAATACTATATATAATCAAAAAAACCATAATTATTTAAAAAATAACAGGCAATACATTAGGAGTATTAAATATATGGTTAACTAACATCTCGCATTAATTTACAATGACGACATTCAAACCTCAGTACAGGGTGTCCCATTTTCGATGATATTACGGGGTATCTCACTTACGAGTAAAGATAGAGAGTTGCGGTTTTCGCAATACTGTGCTACTTTTTTGTGAAAAAAACGATGGTATAAACAAAATTTTCATAGCCCGCTTCGTTTCTGAGATACAGGGCGAAATTGAAAATAATGCATTTTGGGACCCCCCTCGTATCTCCGTTATCCTTTAACATATCGCAAAGCCAAAAACTTGCTCTTATATACTTTTTTACGTAGAACCCAGTGGCGTAGTCAGATTTTTGCTGTGAGCTGTCAATTTTTAGCTATAAGTCAAACTTATGTTTTTTTAAATGGAACACCCTGTATATTTTTCTTTCGTTTGAATGGAAATTTTATAAGCATTTCAAAAATATATAATACATGATATGTATTTTAAATAATAAGCCTAAAATTCTTAATTTCACAAAATGTATCTCTATACGACACTCTTGATGAGTATAGTATAAGCATTATCTTTTAAACAATGTTATAAGTATTAGTAGGCAGAGATTATCAGAACAATGGAATGATCATTTTTTTATTGGCAAGACCTGTCAGTGGCAAAATTTATATTTTCTGTGTAATATTGTATTTTTTACGATGGTTGAAAACGAATATTATGAATATTTTGAAAAATATGACATGTTAGTCTGCTTTATACAGAGCTATGAAAACACCCGTGAAACTTCTCGACTATTATTCAATATGTTTGTTTGAATATTTATTTACCTTTTGACTTATGTGGGTTTATCTTTTATTTAAGTATCAGTTTATATTATGGATATTCTGAAAGAAGACAACCTGGTCATTTAATGTTTTCCGGAATAAAGAGAACATGGAACGTTTATCCGGCCCCTACAATAAACGTATAATAAGGAAAATCGCGGTAAGAGCGGAGGCAACGTTTCTTGTTCTACCAATTTTTTTCTTTATTCCGGAAAACATTAAAAAATCAGGATGCCTTCTTTCGGAATATCTATAAATTAAAATGATACTTAAAAAATAAACCCAAATAAGTCAAAAGGTAAATAAATATTCAAACAAACTTATTGGAATATAGCTGAGAAGCTTCACGGAAGTTTTCATTGCTCTATATAAAGCAAACTAACATGTCATATTTTTAAAAATATTGATAATTTTCAATTTGAGCCATCGTAAAAAATACAATATTACACAGAAAATATAAGTTTTGCCACTGACAGGTCTTGCCAATAAAAAATTACCATTCCATTGTTCTTAATAGTCTCTGCCTGCTAATACTTATACCGTTGTTTAAAAGACATTGCTTATACTATACTCATCAAGAGTGTCGTATAGAGACACATTTTGTGAAATTATGGATTTTAGGCTTATTATTTAAAATACATATCATGTATTATATATTTTTATAAAGCTTATAAAATTTTCATTCAAACGAAAGAAAAATATACAGGGTGTCACATTAAAAAAAATACAAGAGTGTCGTATCGAGACACATTTTGTGAAATTATGAATTTTAGGCTTATTTTTTAAAATACATATAATGTATTACATATTTTCATAAAGCTTATAACATTTCCAATCAAACGAAAGGAAAATATACAGGGTGTTCCATTAAAAAAAACATAAGTTTGATTTATAGCTAAAAATTGATAGCTCACAGCAAAAATCTGATCACGCCACTGGATTCTACGTCAAAAACTGTATAAGAGCAATTTTTTAGCTTTGCGATATGTTCAAGGATAACGGAGATACGAGGGGGGTCCCAAAATGCATTATTTTCAATTTCGCCCTATATCTCAGAAACGAAGCGGGCTATGAAAATTTTGTTTATACCATCGTTCTTTTCACAAAAAAGTAGCACAGTATTGCGAAAACCGCAACTCTCTATCTTTACTCGTAAGTGAGATACCCCGTAATATCATCGAAAATGGGACACCCTGTACAATCTCCTTGTACCGTGATTCAAACGTGACAGTTTTGGCACAATTCTGCGGTAAAATTGCACAATTTTATCTACAAAGTGGCACAATAAAAAATCCTCTAGAACAACCCTGCAGAGAAACATAAACAAAAAGAATTGTACCTCTGCTATAAATGACAAACTAATGATTATAATTTATATTTAATAGTCGAGTATGTATATAAGAATTATTGTATCCTTACTCTAATCCAACTATGAATTTGTCTTTTGTATAGGAAATGTTTAGAAGCCATGCCAGTAGATATAAAAGAATTGACTGAAGGATGGTTAGAGCTAGAAAGTGACCCAGGACTTTTTTCGCTTCTTTTGGAAGACTTTGGAGTTAAAGGTGTTCAAGTGGAAGAAATTTACGATCTAAATAAGCCCCTGGACAGTCAAGTATATGGCTTTATTTTCTTATTTAGATGGGTGGAAGAGCGTAGGTCTAGAAGAAAAGTTGTTGAACAAACCGAGACATTTGTAAAAGACGAAGATGTGGTTAATAATATATTTTTCGCCCAGCAAATGGTACCCAACTCTTGTGCAACACATGCATTAATCTCCGTATTGTTAAATTGTCCGAACATTCACTTAGGAGATACCCTTTTCAGACTAAAAGCTCATACTCATGGGATGTCTCCTGAGAATAAAGGCTGGGCAATTGGTAACACACCAGAACTGGCTTGTGCTCATAATTCCCATGCCATGCCTCAGGCAAAGAGAAGGTTAGAAAAGGGTAGTGGTGTATCCACTGGAAGATTTACAGGTAGAGGTGTGTCACAAGTAGCTGTTTATTTTGTTTACACTTTTCTTATTTATATATATTTTTTTTTAGGAGAAGCATTTCACTTTGTAAGTTTTGTCGGAATAGGTGGTCGCCTATATGAATTGGATGGTTTGAAGCCATTTCCTATAGACCACGGACCGTGTCCTGAACAAGACTGGACGGATAAATTTAGAAGTGTTATACAAGAACGTCTAGGTATAACTGCAGATGAATATAATGAAATAAGATTTAATTTAATGGCAGTTGTTCCCGATAGAAGATTAGCAATCCAGCACAAATTAAAAATGTTGCGAACAAACAAACAAATAGTTCTTGATGCTCTACAGCAAATTGTTAAAATTAAAGATAAAGGAGGTGGTAAAACTGAAAATATTGTAGAGCCACCAAAGGTAGTCAAGATTGAGGATACGAAAATAGAAGTAGAAGAGCTAAAACAAGACAATAAATCAACAATAGAGGATGCTATTGCCACTAGCAGTAACATGACACTGTGCCCCTTAGATTATTCAACCCCTCTGACTATTCAAACTTCTCCTGCTCCTAGTACTTCTGGGACTGATACCCCTTCAGATATAGGTTCTAGTTCAGCTTTTAATTCACCCACACAAGGTTGGAATTGGTGTAATGCTGCACAAAACAGCCCAAATTCTAGGGATCTAAAGAGATTTGTAGTACTTAGAATGGCAGAGCAAGAGAAAAATAATAGTAAGTAGATTTTAGCAATTTTGGTAGGAATATTGGTATTTAAAATACCTTGGCTGGCCACATATTTGAAATGATTTCTAAAACACCTTATGTTGCCATCAAAAAAATTAAGATTATTAATTCCCTATGAGTTGTAGGATCTGGGACCAAAATTTGTTACCACTGCTGATTTTGTAGCAGAAGTAATCATATTTTTTATTTACAAATATTTAATGTAGGTATAAAACTTCTAGCAGTTTGCATTATTTAGAACTTTATACTAATTCTCTTTAAATTATTTTGTTGTTCTTCCAGTAACCGCTGTCACATATAAAATGACAAAAAGTGTTTACATTTTTTTACATATCCATTTTGAAACATAGATTTCTTTTAATTGGTAGGTATGGTTTTACAGGCCATTACAGAAGTACTTCTTGATGCAATTTTACAATTTAATTAACACATTCTGTACACTTTCTTATATATTTGTATTGTTTTCTGCCAGTTTGGTTAGCCACCAAGTTTGGATAATTAATTATTCTGGAAAACCATTGTAGATAATAGAATAAAATTTATATCCTATATCTTTAGCTGCAACTACCAGAGTTAAATAGCTTCAGCTCCCAATGGAAAAATTGTTATGTTGTCTGGATAGTTAGAGCTAGGGTTGCCAGATAACCCAGCTTTTCTACTTTTAATATAGGTTTCCGTTTTGTCTAACCACATAGCTTCCAACTGAAAAGATGAATTATGAGTACAAAAACGTAAAGTTATTGGTAGCTCTGGTTCTAATATAATCATTTTTTTTTTAGCTCCAGATGAAAAAATTAATAAAGCCCCTGAAAAGAAATTCAGCAGTGGAGGCATTCATGCTAGGGTGCATACTAGCGATGGAGATCCAGTGATAGCAGAAAAAAAGAATCAAGTTATTTTGGAACCTCATACATTTGCACCTAAAGATCTCCTTGCATTATTGCGCAATTTAGAAAATGAGATATGCCTTTGCGAAATGAGCTTAAAAGATGAAAATGATAAGCAAAACAAATATAAAGTAAGTATGTAGGCTTGGGACATAAAGTGATACTTTATCCTTAGCAACAAGACGAAATATATGGTTTCAGATTTATATAGTCAAAAAAGGGTCTAAACTCAATATTTATGTTGCAGAATTGATGCTGTGGAACTGCTTAGCATAAATAGGTTCAAAACACTACACAATTTTATAAGATGCAGTTTATCGCCATGTATATCAATGTAATAACAAAAACTAGATATTTCTTTTGCTATTTAGTGTAGTAGCACCTACACGTTGTCAAAATAGTTTAATGTTTAAATCCTGCCAAGCAAAATGTGTGTCACAAATTGCAAAATAATTAAGGTTCCAAAATTATTAATTTGACTTCTTTCTAGATAGATGATTGCCGAAGAACTCACAACTATGATGAATTTATTTGTACTTTTCTATCTATGCTTGCTGAACAAGGTAAATTAGCTGATTTAGTAGAGCAAAATCTGATTGTACCCAAAAGACCTAGTACAGGAGTTCAAATACTCAAAAGTACAAAAGTTAATAAGAAAGAAACAAACAACCATACCAAAAAAAAGAAGAAAGGAAGATCAAAAGTTAAAAGAAGGAGATAATTCTGATAAATGTATCTTTTTTTAATAAAATATAATGGAAATTAATTATGTATATAAATATATTTTTTTGTACTTGAAACAGACCTAAGTTGAAACTACTTACCCTACACTAAAGAATATTTTATATATCTAGAAAATAACTTTAACTGCAAGTGTACAGCATCATAAATAAGGATTTTTTATGTATAAAATAAGTATCACAAAACATGTTTAAGCTGATCGAACATTTTTAGAAAAAAAAAAAACAAAAAGCTTGAAGGCCAAATTTAAATTTTCGTTTTGAAATTAACATCTTTAAATGCTTAATTTTGCATGAAAATGATAAGCCTTCGGTAAAATTTAAAAACTAGAAGAAGAGTACCTAAATATCAAAATCATACTTTAAAACACATATCATAAGTTGGAGGTTTATCTGGGATGGTGAGAATATCCAATGAATCATTTTCAAACCACTTTTTCTCTTCAACACCTAATTCTTCTATCTTAGAATAGAGACTTTCATCTACTGTTTGTTCAGCTACAGAACCAAAACTTAGTGTAGGATTCATATTAACAGCACTTCCAAAAATTGACGCTGAATAATTTGGAGAAGCAACAGATTGCTGTGGTGTTGGATTTAATGGTGTATTTGATTTTACACCAAACATATTCTGTTGCTGCGGAATCTGAGAAGAAAAAGTGTTCTGCTGAATATTTTGGAGAGGTTGACTTGGAGTTGTAAAAATGTTTTGTGCTACTCCTATATTTTGCTGCTGTTTAAAAACAGATGGCTGATTTGAAGCGTGTGAAACAAATATATTTTGTTGCTGAGTTTGTGTTGGTGATGCATACATATTTGTAGATTGCTGAGGATTACCAAAAGCAGGGATATTGGAGTTTGGCGTACCAAACATATTAGAATTCAGAGCTTGCCCTGACTGAGCAAAAATATTGCTTGACTGTTGATTTCCAAACCCAGCAGTTTGTGCACCTGCAAAATTATTACCCATAAATATATTTTGATTATGATTTGGCAAAGCTGGGTTTGCAAATATATTGGTTTGTGCTTTGTTTATTTCAGATCCACCAAATATGCTTTTTGCAGGTGCTGCCCCAAAAATATTTGTGTTTTGTTGAGTATTACTCTTGAAAGCATCATTTCCTTGTACAAATGGAGATTTATTCTGGTTTGCAAATATATTGCTAGGTTGAATATTAGATTGCTGACTAAAGTTACTAGTGGCTGATGTATTTTGCCCGTAAGTACCATTAAAACTTAAAGCTGGGGAACTATAAATATTTTGTAACATAGTTATCACTTCAGGAGAAGGGTTTTGTAGAGCTCTAACTTTCACCAAAGTATTCTGAAGAAGCATCTGAAGTTGTTGTTTCTAAAACAAAACAAAAAATTACATGGTATCATACATCTTTACGGCAATTTGTCTTTGAATACAAATCTTACATATTGATCCATGGTGCCATTGTTCTGGGCTTCATAAAATCCAAGTCTAATCTCTTCTGGGCTCTGATCGTCAAATCCAGGAAATGCGGGTTTTTCCTTAAAAGGTGCATAAGAAGACAGTAACCATTGACCTCCTTTTTCTGCACCCGTCATGTCTGTTACAACTGATTTCACCAGGGTGTTAACGTCTACATTTGCAGTAGTAGATGCTTTTGCATTTTGGACATTACCAAAATTAGTTTGCTGCAAAATTGATGTAGACGGCTGCCTATTTTCATTAAAATTTGTATAATTGTAGTTTGCTGAAAATGGAATTTTAGATAAGCCCATAATTAGCTGGTAGTTATTAAAACAGGCTCTGTGGAAACATATTTTTTTTGTGTGTAGATTGTGTAGATTTTATACAGAATAGACATATACTTACATGGAACTTGATGTTCATTATGGCAATAAGATCCAAATTTGCAGGTACCTTGCAAAAAAAATTTACAAACCACCATTTCTCTAATAAAACTTAAGAATTTGTGATAACTAATATAAATTCAGATAAATATATTTAGTTATTTTGTATACCCCTTATTATCACTTCCCATCAACGGATAATTAGGAATCAAATTCGCAGCACATGAATATGAACCAAATCGAAGATTCACAGCCGATAGTACTTATAAAACAAAAAATCAGAGAAAATTGATGCAAAAAAAAACAATTTGCATTGGTGAGTGGCTTGTATTATGATAAATATTTACCACAACATTTATCAGCCGAGCCGCTTTCCAGTTCTCGCATTTCACGGAACACGGAACTGGAGTTCATCGGAGCGCGACGCCACATTCAATGGGTGCGTTAACACTAGCGTCTTCAGACAGCGGTCTGTTTTGATATTTTCCTGTGACCTTCGGCGAATGGCCGAACGTCGGCAATAATTAAATTCTTTCGCATGACTCTCCGCTCGCTGCGCTCGCTACGGGGACTCACGAAAAGAAAACTAACCAGGTGCTAACCCAAGGCATACCCAAAATCAAGGAAAAAAAAAACTTTTTTTCTTCAAACGTCAGTAAATCCATCATTACTCGACTGTGTAGGCGGCAGTGAAGTTTCGCTTTTCCTCCGCCGGAGCTTTACTTTTCACTTTTCCGCCGGCGGAGGTAAAAGTGTTGTCATATCAACATAGATACAATACAAACAAACATCAAAATAAGCGTCAACAACTCAAGAGTTATTAAACTAAAATTTGTATTTATCACTCAATTTGTGACTGCATTTCTAAAAATCACTAATTTAGGAACAAATTGGTTATTATTTAATCGAACTTACTCAATAACTGCTTATCAATACGGAATTAAAACGCAATCGAAAACGCAAATTTTAAAAAAATAATTATTGTTGACAGTGTCCACTGACAGCTTTATATGACATTATTATAGCAACAAACAGCCTATTCACCGACACCGCACCGGTCTAAGCCGCCTTGCGAACCAACTTATCTTTAATAATAATTATTATTACTATTAAAAAGCGACGTTTTTGCATTAATTTGTCGATATTTGAAGAAAAAACAGCATATTTTATTCGGAGGAAAAGTTACTTTTCATGGCTTGCTCTCTATTACCAGCCTCACTCCGTTCGGCTGTTAAACACGAGCGCGCCATGAAAAGTATTACTTTTCCTCCATATAAAATAATATACTATTTTCTTCAAACGTCTGTAAATCCGTCATTACTCGACTGTGTAGGCGGCAGTGAAGTTTCGTTTTTCCTCCGCCGGAGCTTTACTTTTCACTTTTCCGCCGGCGGAGGTAAAAGTGTTATCATAGCAACATAGATGCAATACAAACAAACATCAAAATAAGCGTCAACAGCCAAACCCAACCCAAACTAACTCAAGAGTTATTAAACTTTCTAAAAACCATTAATTTAGGAACAAATTGGTTATTATTTAATCGAACTTAATCAATAACTGCTTATCAATACGGAATTAAAACGCAATCGAAAACGTAATTTTAAAAATATAATTATTGTTGACAGTGTCTACTGACAGCTTTATGTTACATTACTATAGGAACAACCTGAGCCTATTCACCGACACCGCACCGGTCTAAGCCGCCTTGCGAACCCACTTATCTTTAATAATAATTATTATTACTATTAAAAAGAGACTTTTTGCATTAATTTGTCGACATTTGAAGAAAAAACAGCATATTTTATTTGGAGGAAAAGTTACTTTTCATGGCTTGCTCTCTATTACCAGCCTCACTCCGTTCGGCTGTTAAACAAGAGCGCGCCATGAAAAGTATTACTTTTCCTCCATATAAAATAATATACTATTACAAACATAATCAAAAAAAGAATTAAAAAATAGCTTGGCACTGACGGGGGTCGAACCAGCAACCTTTGCATCACAAACACACTATCGAACCACTGACCTATCAGACGGTTACAAGAGATCTGCGTACCGCGAACACATGGGTAATTCTGCCGATTCGGCCAACGTGGGATCGCGTCGTGGAACCGACAAGAAAATATCAAAACCGATCGCTGTCAGAAGACGCTACTTGCGTTCACCAGACGACAACAGTTGAGCAGTCGTAATTTGAGAAAATTCGCATTTTATTTTTGTAATTCATATACCTGCCAAAAGTTCTGATGTTAGTGTCCCCCTATCGGGGAGCGGTTTACGATATTTCAGTTACCAGTGCACTTGTGAATGCATGCAGTTTAAAGACCGTCGATTGGCAAAATAATAATCACTTACCATTGAAATAAACTTTCAATAAACGGCATGGTGTATAACTTCACACGATTCGGAATCCGATTTTAAAACGCGGTGACGTATACTTTAGATTTTTATTCTACTGCATCACGCAACTAGAGAAAACTAACTTCAAGAACCAGCTAACATTAAACGCAAGCCTCAAAACGCAGATCCCCAAACTTTGGTCAGGGGCGGTTCTAATTTCCAGTTCCAGCGAATTAAAATGAAAGACAAAAAAGTCATGACCTTAAAAGGTTCAAGTAACCGCTTGGACTTTGAAACACATGTGTGAGCTAATTCCTGTACCTAACCTTGACATGGAAAATTTTGAATACATGGATTGGAATGTAAAACTAGTTACAACTCGAGCAGTTGTTTTCTTCGAAAATGGGGGCATTTGCGTCACTGCACTTGTTCGGATTCCGGATTTTTCTGGGAAACAAACGCGCCAAAAAGCTACTATAACAGCGTGAAATTATCGGAGAAAAATTAGTCTTAAGTGAATATCAATTTGTCGTGGGTCGTAATGCCCGATTGGGGCGCGAGAAATTCATAATATAACTTTGATTTTTCAACTCTGTACTATGTTCACAGTATTGATCAACCCAAAATTAGTGCCTCACAGTTTAAAGGCTCGTGGAAGTAACTAAGTAATTAAGTAAATTCATGTCGTTGGTTTGAAAAGTAGGTAATGTAAAGGAACGTTGCTGAAATTCGTCATCCATCGAGGGAGAAGATGGTCAAACAGAAGCAATGGAGGCTACGATGGTAGGTTCCGGTATAACATTAAGCGTTAGACAGTAAGTTTAGTTTTAAAATCATAGTGTGTAGAGTGCTTGTATATTTGGAAACATTTATTGTTGTCTGTCTGCAGAATCTCATGACTATTTCAGTAAGACCATTCAGTGCTAGCGTTAGATAGTAAGTTTAATTTTAAATCATAAGGCGTAGAGTGCCTGTATATTAGGAAACATTTATTGTTGTCGGTCTGCAAGAATTTTACGAGTATTTCAGTAAAACAATTCAGTGCTAGCGTTAGATAATAAGTTTAGTTTTAAATCATAAGGCTTAGAGTGCCTGTATATTTGGAAACAGTTATTGCTGTATGTAGTCGATAATTAAATGAGTATTCCATTAAAATTATTAGTGCTAGCATACTCCGTATTTTATTTAGTTAATTCACTGCGGAAAAAAATATTGCTAATTGAATTTATTTTATTAATCCATAATTGTTTGAATGGCTCGTTTTAACTATCATGCTCTCAGATAAAATATAATATATATAATATAAATTCAATATGCAAGACCTGATTGTCTGGCGCTGTAGCTACGAATAAATTTAGCCACTATTAAAATGCTCCCTTTCCCTTAAAAGAATCGCAATTTCAAATTTTGTTTTTATTAATTTTAAAAACGAAACTGATGTGACTTACATTCATTTATTTAATTTAAATATACCTGAGAATAAAATTAAGTACTAGTAAGAGGCATAAAGTGGTTTTCAACTAGGTGGCGAAATATGGGCGGTTGCCCAAGCGTATAGGTAAATTATTT
This sequence comes from Pissodes strobi, assembly GCA_016904865.1. Taxonomy (NCBI): domain Eukaryota; kingdom Metazoa; phylum Arthropoda; class Insecta; order Coleoptera; family Curculionidae; genus Pissodes; species Pissodes strobi. The sequence goes on along the minus strand of MU182291.1, from coordinate 414,579 downwards.
TACGACGAAATAGGGTGTCAACACACTGATACTGCGAACCCGGTTACAGATAATGAACAGGAGGTGAAGAAAAGGCCGAATACACAGTAAGTAAAGAAAAAAGGAATATGGTAAATCGGCGTTCATTACACCCTGGTGATTCCCGACTTTTGCAAATATAAGCTAATACACTGCGCGACTGAGTTCTTATGCAAGGAGGCTTCGCGCACTGCAGGCTTAACCACTGTCTGTCAGCGACTCCAAATCCCCGCAGGAAATACCTCCGACTGCCCTCAGGCCGCGCTACCGCGCACAAAAAAAAACCTGGAGCCCTAGTAGGAATCACCCTCCACTACGCAACCCACCCCTTACACCCTTCACGACACGACTTTCCAATCATCCCCCCCTCCCCCCGACGTTTTCTAAGCAAAAAACTTCCACTAGCTTTGCAGAATTCTGTAATCTGTTTGCAACCTGTTCGTCCTTCGACGGCAGAACCGGAAGTGCCTGCCAAAAGTTTGCAAGTATTAGCTATTCTCTCATAACTCTACTACTGCATGATTGTGCACGCGGTTAGCGTGTGAAAACGTGTTGGGTTCCGTTGTTGGTAAAGTGCAAGGGGTAAGTAGTATAGTGAAGGGTCGATTCCTGTTAAATTTCTGGAGTGTTCCTTCACGTGGACTCATAATCAGAAGGAGTTGGGGGTAGCGAAGCCCTGTGGGGATACCAGATGCCCTGATAGAAACTGGTTACGAAACCCTCTTGTATAAACTTCCAAGGGTGCATGCTAGAGTTCACATGTTTGTGAAAGTCGAAATCTCCTGTAAAATTAAAGTGCTTGCTCATTATACTGGTTAACCTATAAATACAGTGCCACCAATCTGGCAAGGGTGTAACCTGTCTGGGAGGGTTGCCACAGCTCTAGCTAAGCAAGGACGGTAGTCATGCCTGGGCGAATGCTCTAGCGCGCATCACAGCTAAACATTGTTTACTTGTGATGCGCGGCCAATCGCATGTCCACAGGTTTTGCATCGAAAAGTTAGTAGGGGCCTTAGACGTTTCTTAGCGAACCCAACGCTAGGGCAAAAGATTTAGAGCTAGATCTTGCACGGTAAGCAATCAGCTTTCAGTTTACTGATGTCTTTGCGGTGCAATGAATTGTCTGGGTGCTGTGGTGGTTCAATGGTTAGATGCTGGACTTGTGATACGGCGGCCCGGGGTGCTTATTCGGATCGGACGTACAAGATCGCAAATTTTATAGCGCGACTGTAATGTAAATGTGCAGGCTTTTGATATTTTGGGTTAGCACTTGGTTGGTTCCTGTTTGTTGAGCCCCCGTAAAGAGCGAAGCGAGCGGAGGGCCATGCATGAGGTGTTTAAATAATTGAAGATAAAACGCAATGGGGGTATTTTCGCTAACATATATTTAACAAAAGCCGTATTATAGTTGATATACCTCAAACAAAGAAAGAAGATTCCCTTGTCTACGGGATATATAGTAGCTTGCATGCGTTTCCGCGAATATATTCCACTGCATTCAATACATATTACAACATGCCTTGATTCTAATTTTAAATATGGCGCGAACATAAGGGTGGATGGGACGGGATGGACGGAGCAGCGGAGGTCCGCTGCCGCCGCTAGTCTAATGCCACAAATGTGTAAATGTAGAAGCAGCCAAGCAGCGGAAGAAGAGTAAAATCTATTTATTTATTATTTATTTAAGAGATCCAAGAGTGAGGTGAGGGTCTCCTTTTTCCTTTCAGACTTCTTGGAATGTCTAAAACCTTTGCAAATTTTCCGTTTGTGTTGCTTTTATTTACAGACAAAGTACATTCTATGACGGTATCAAACAATCTTGCCTTTCCAAGTTTTCATAGGTGGTGATATTTTATTCTAACCCTTTAAATATGGCTTCAAGACGAACGAGAATTAAAGGCATTGCTAATATACCCCAAAGAAAAAAGCCTGATACAAGTCTAGAAATACCTACATTAAATAATGTAAAGGCAGAGGAAGATAGAAATACTAATTTTAAGGAAGAAGTTACTCAACCCATATTAACTATTTCAGAAGACCAAAATAATGATTTATCAAATAAATCAACAGACAATTTAATTGTTCAGTCAGAAGAAAAATATATGGAGTGTAATAGTTCTGAAAATGCAATAAAAGATAATTTGAAAGTTGAAAGTTCAAATAATGATACATCAGTAATTACTTGTGATAATAATTCTCAAAATTCAGAAATTGTATTAATTGATAAGGTGTCAGTAGTATCTCCATTAAAGTCTGAGGTGGGATCCACAGAGACATCCAAACCACTGCCAATTAGAAGAAAATTCCTGAAACCAGGAATAAACTTAAATGGAATTAAACAAAGAAATGTTATCAAAGATATTTCAGAATCACCATCAGTTATTGAAATCGGGGCTCCCACCACTCCAGGTAGCCCTAATACATGTGAGAGTAGTTGTAAAGAGGAAGTTTTGAATGATCATGCAGGAATAAATGTAAATGTAATTAAACAAAGAAATGTTATCAAAGATATTTCAGAATCACCATCAGTTATTGCAATTGGGGCTCCCGCCACTCCTTGTAGCCCTAATGCATGTGAGAGTAGCTGTAAAGAGGAAGTTTTGAACGATCATGATAATGATGTAAAAGCACATGATAAAGTTTTCGTTCTAAGTGAAATAAGAATCCCTAAAATTCTGACTCCCTCAACCAAAGTTGCTCGTGACATTACAAAAATAATTTCAGTACCATCTCATGAGGCTTCCATTCCATATTCTGAAATAACCCTAAATGAAGAGGACCTCAATGTTATTGAAATTCCTCAAGCTGATAACATTGAAATAGTGACATTTTGTAGGTATCAGCAATTTTAGTACCTTAATAGAGCTTAAAGTAATTTTTTCATGTTCAGTCTCTTCTGTAATTCGGCTGGCTTTAATAAAATTTGTTACTTTCTGTTGTTAGATATAGTCAAAAGCGATCTTATCGTGCGGGTCCAAAGGTCACAATTTTCAGTAAAAACTTGATTCGTGGCAGATTTTGCATGTAAAATCTGTCAAAGGAATGACATTTAACGAAAAATGCGACCTATGGACCCGCACGTTAAAACCGCATTTGACTATAATCAAACTAAACAAAAAAAACTAACAAAAATCCATTGTTTACCAAGAATTTAGGCAAATTTTATTATGGAGTAGATACTTGAGATATTTATGTAACGTATTATCGTCAATCTTAACTGAAGTACATTGTAACATGATATAAACTAGTAATAAAATTATGAAATATTCTCTAGTATTCTCATTTGCTATATAACAACTGAAATATTTTTTAGCCTCTGTTAAGGAATGTATTGCCAAAACACACAGTGTATCTGATTCAGAATATCCTGCTCCACCTCCTAGTCCAAGCAAAATTAATAGGAGCAGGATAAAGGCCATTCCTAAACTAAGTCTGAGAAAAACTAGTTTTAGTGCTAGTGAGTCAGAAGACGAAAGTAGAAAATATGGAAGGATTAGGAATAACTCGGTAATATATTTACTTTGTTGGTTTTAAAAAATCTGTTTAAACAGGTGGTACTCTATATATCCAGTATCCGATGTTTTGTCCAATGTGTTATTGCTCAGATATATGCTTTTTCTTTTTGTTATCAATTAGGATTATGAGTGACTTTACAATTAATACAGATATTTCATGCATATTAGTTTAATCACTTAGGTGCATTCATATTGTTAACTGATCCTTTTTTTAATGATTTTTTTAACTGTAACATGGACCATTTTCATTTATTGCATGAAAATCTCTTAGGTTTGTTCAGTTGCTTCAACAACTTACCAGGAGCCCCCGACTCCCATCTCTGAGAGTGCACCACCAAGAGAAGTCTTACCAGTTGTACCAAAGAAAATCAACAGAACTGAGCAATCTCGAAAACTAGCCGAGGCAAGAAGGGAGTTTTATAAGCGCTATGGATCAAATATGCCTGATAAACAAAAACTAAAAATGATTGATCTAATATTCTATAATCCAGGTAGCAATCCCATGAGGTAATTATTTTTTTTCTTTTAGTATAGGTATCAGTATAAAATAAATATTTTAGATGTTATGGAATCCTATATTGAGAATGGGCCAACCTGTATTAACCTATCATTTGTACCATTAGATCATAAGATTGTTATTATTTTTTAGCCAAAAAACTAACAGCAATAAGTCAGAACCAGATTCAGATGTAAAAGAAATAGACATGCTGGAGCATATTGACGACCCTGTACAAGAATGTGCAATGAAAGAAAAGGATATAGAAAATAACGTCGACAGCATGCCTGCACCCCAAATAAAGATAGGCCCATCAGGAGAGATTGTTTTAGATGAACAAAGTTTAATTGTCGAGAATGCTGAACTAGTAAAACAAAAGGAACAGATAAAGAATTCTGAAATAGTAGATGGAAATTTCGATACTGGTTATGGTATATACAAACGAGCCTCAAGAGCACACGTCTGGACGCAAAAAGAGACTCTTAGGTTTTATAAAGCCCTAAATCTTATAGGCACTGATTTTACCGTTATGACGCAGCTCTTTCCAAAAAGAAACAGAAGAGAATTAAAAATGAAATTTAAGAAGGAAGAAAAAATCAATAGGCATCTCGTTGACAAGGCAATTATGCAACCTTGCCAATATAATTTTTCAGATTTAAAACGAGAGTTTCAAATTGAAGAAGAGGAAGACGCCTTTTTGCAGAAACTTAAAGATGAAGAGTGTAAAAAGGTAAAAGAAGAAAGAGAAGCGAGACGTGAAAGGAAACGCAAGAGTGAGTATATTTACCTATTTATGTTTCTTGCTATATTGTGCAGAGTTTATACATGTTTATTACGAGATAAAATAAAGGCTGTGCATTTAGTGTTTCTTATTATACAAAACAAATTAGTTTAAAATCAATTCACAGCATAATGTCACGACTAACAACCATCCGAACGTTTTTGTGCTACCCTATAGAACTAGCCGCCGCGCCGTGCCCCTCGCTTCTCTGTCTGTATGAATCATCGCCCGGCCCCAGCGAAGTTTCAGGATCGCTGGAATTATCTCGATGGCCTCGTCGAGATCATATAGAGTGACCTCGGAATACTTCCCGAATATTCGTGATAGATTTGAGATTATATATAAGCAGACCTAAGGCGAATGTTAGTCAGTTCAGTTCAGTTAATCATTGAGTGTTGAATAGATATTAGTTGTAAAGTTATAAGAGTAGTTTAGAGTGTTAAATTGTATACAGTGGTAGTGAATAAAGAGAGTATTAGTTAAAAACAGTAAATATGTCTATAGGGCAAAGCCTTAACGAATTTACACTTTACTCGATTATGATAACGCGCGTGTCTTTTCAGGTGAGATATACTTGGAATAGAACCCACGGGAAAAACGTAACATTTGGTGTCAGAAGTCGGATTGCGAAGGGACTGGACTTGCAAAGTATTTTTCGAGGAAAGAAGAGGTACAAGTACGTCAACGAGACCGTTTGATTGGTGGATTCTGGTAAAAGTTTATAACATTCTATGGTCAATACAAGGCAACAAACGGCAGAAATGGAGCAAATTAATAAAATGTTGGCCGATTTCATGGAAAATCTAAATGCTGAGCGACAAATAGAACAGGACCGGCTGCAGAAAATTTTTCAAGATCAAGAAGATAAAAGACAAGCGGATCGGGAAGAAGATGAACGTAAAAGACAAGCAGAACAGGACCGGCTTCAGAAAATTTTAAAAGACCAGGAAGATTAAAGACAAAAAGAGCAGGACGATCGGCTTCAGAAAATTTTGCAAGACCAAGAAGACAAAAGACAAGTAGAACAGAGCCGGCTCCAGAAAATTTTACAAGACCAGGAAGAAAAAAGGCAAGCAGAGCAGGACCAGCTTCAGAAATGGATGCTGGATGTAATTGTAGGCGAGCAAGGAAAATTACAGAAAATATTGGACGGACAGAATGAGAAATTTGAAAAAGAAGTATACAATATACAAAAAGAGGTAGGAGACGTACAGAAAGAAGTGAAGAATCTGCAAGCAGAATTTACCAGACTAAAACATCAAGCACCCACCGAGAGGGCATTCGCCTCAGGACAAAACATCAAACCTCCAACGTACGACGGTCAAACATCCTGGACAATGTACAAAAGACAATTTGAAGCCGCTGCTGTTGCCAACGGTTGGAATAATGAAGAAATGGCTACATCAATAGTGGTAGCGCTTCGTGGATCTGCCCTGGAACTACTGCAGACCATTCCCATCAGCCAACAAGGGAAATATGACATACTTGTAGCTGTCCTGGAGAGACGATTTGGAGACCAATACCGAAGACAACTGTATCAGGCACAAGTAAAGTCTCGGCATCAGAAGCCTGGTGAAAACCTGCAAGAATTTGAGGCAGACATTAGACGTCTCATTTAATTGGCCTACCCGGGAGCGACAGAGGAATTTCAAGAGGAACTTGCTGCCCAATATTTCGTGGATGGTATCGGAGATCCAGAAACTCAAAAAATGCTACGCCTAGCCAAATTTGATAACAGCAGTGAAGCTTTGGGTCGAGCCCTAGAAATCGAGGCGGCCTGTAACATCTCCAAGCCAAAAATCAGAGCCGTATCCATCTAGGAAGAAAAGCCGACAAACAGCTGTGAATTAAATGAGATGGGTGAAATTTTGAAGAAATTAACGGAAGTTCTTCAGGCCACGGCGAGATTCCGGGAGCCAATGGAAGATAGGCCACATAACCGAAATACATCAAATCAGTGCTATAGATGTGGCAGGACTGGGCATTTCAAAAGAGACTGCCGAGTACAACTACGGTCTAGATCTCCATCCAGAGACGTTAGGGCCCCCAAGTGAAATCAGGAAAACTTCAATTAGTCAACATTGCGGGGCGGGTGTTGGCTAAGGAAGATAAAGCCCCCAGGATCGTCTCCATAAAAAGCCTAGGAAAAGCCGCCGACAGTCTAACAATTGCAGGAAAGATCAACGGAAGAGCCATAACAATTACTGTTGACACTGGTGCGGCGGTATCTTTGATAAGGTCCAACAGAGTAAATAGAGTAGAAGTTCTACCCATATCAAAGAATGTAGTTTTACGTACAGTTACCGGTGAGACAGCTGAAGTACTTGGGGAAATGGATATCGAACTTCAACTGGGGCGAATTAAATTACACCACACAGCGTTAGTCGCCGACATCGAAGACAAATTTATTTTGGGGATGGATCTCATCGGTCAACATGGATTCTCTTTTGACAACAAGCTTAATCTTCTGAAGTTTGGCACCGAAGAGTTCATCCTTAACAAAACAGACGATGGCACACCGACTAAAGTAGTGGCGGCATGTACTGTCAGAATAAGCGGAAATACCAAGCAGATAATTTTTGGGAAATTGGAGAAGGATTTTGGAGGCTGCATCGGACTTATCCAACACCACGATTTGCCTAGTAGGCAAAGCACTAGTCAAAACCGACGGCGAAATACCGATAAGGATAGCAAATATTTCATCCAATTCCATCAAAATCAATAAAGGAGATGTAATAGCCACTTGCGAGCCGGTGCAGTGGGTAACCAGTTGCGAAACGCAGTCAGAAGTAACACCCTCAACATCACCTAAGGAAGTCCTAGAACATTTCCAGAAGTCGTGGCAACATCTGTCTTCCGATGAACTGAAGAGAGCTACACAATTTATCAAAGAGCAGAGCACATCCTTTGAAAGGAAAAATGGCAATACTGGAAGAACGAACATCATAAAACATAAAATCGACACTGGGAGTGCTCACCCCATACGGCAGCATCCTCGGAGGTTACGAGTGACGAAGCAGCATTAGTGGATAAAATGCTTGAAGATGGAATTATTGAAGAGTCATCAAGTCCATGGTCATCTCCTGTTGTCTTAGTCACCAAGAAGGATGGGACTACCAGATTCTGCGTGGACTATAGAAGGCTCAATGACGTCACCAAGAAGGACAGCTATCCACTTCCCAGAATTGACGACACTAGCAGGTTCTCATTGGTTCTCAACACTCGATCTAAAGAGCGGATACTGGCAAGTAGGCATTGACGAACAGGTTAAGGAAAAGACTGCCTTCTCTACCGGAAGTGGTTTTTATCAGTTTAAAGTTATGCCCTTCGGACTATGCAATGCCCCCGCTATTTTTGAGCGTCTTATGGAAGTTGTTCTACGAGGCCTCACTTGGAAGACATGCCTGGTCTATCTTGATGATATAATGGTAATGGGAAAAACTTTCGAAGAGCACCTACAAAACCTGCATGACGTTTTTTACTAGGATCAAGAATGCTCAGCTGAATCCAAAGAAATGTTTTCTCTTCCAACAAAAAGTTGAATTTCTCAGGGACGTCGTGTCATCAGAGGGAATCCAAACTGATCAACGAAAGATAACAGCCATCAAAGACTGGCCTCGTCCTCGCGACAAACATGAACTGCGGAGCTTCCTTGGATTATGTACTTATTATAGAAGATTTGTCGAAGGATTTGCAACTATAGCTGCACCTTTACATAAGCTCACTGAAGAACGAGCAAATTATAACTGGGATCATAACTGTGATTCTGCGTTCAGGAAATTAAAAGCGGCTCTATGTTCAAGTCCAATATTGAGATATCCAGAACAAAAGGGTAAATTTGTATTGGACACAGATGCCAGCAACACCGGCATCGGAGCAGTTTTATCGCAAGTGCAAGCAGGAGAAGAACACTTTCGAAACCTGAACGTAACTACTGTGTAACCCGAAAAGAGCTTTTGGCAATAGTACGGTCTGTTGAGCATTTCCATCAATATCTGTACGGGCAAGAATTTCTGATAAGGATTGATCATGCAGCACTTAAATGGCTTTTGGATATGAAACAGTCTGAAGGACAGGTAGCCAGAGGGCTTGAAAAGGTACAACAATATAACTTTAAGGTTAAGCACAGGGCAGGGAGATTGCATAATAATGCAGATGCTTTATCCAGAAGGCCATGCGAGGATAATTGTAAGCATTGCCAAAAAATAGATCAACAAGAAGGAATTACTCCCATTAGGCAAACGAAATTTGAGGTTGAACAGCAGTGGACGAGTGGACCACAGAGCAACTTAAAAAGGATCAGCTTGAAGATAGTGAAATGGCACTATTGCTAAGAGCTAAAGAAGAACATCAACCAAGACCAAGCTGGAGCGAGATATCAACTAAAGGACTTGCTTTTAAAACTCTGTGGGCTCAGTGGGACTCCCTGGTGGTGGAAAATGGACTTCTTAAACGAGCCTGGGAAAGCGCCGATGGAAAAGTAGTGAAGACACAGTTAGTGGTACCAAGGAGGAAGATATCGGAAGTTCTGGAAGAAGTTCATAATGGAAAGTGTGGTGCTCAGCTCGGAGTGAACAAAACGATTGACAAGATTCGCGACAGATTTTACTGGGTCAACTACTGCCAGGATGTGAAATCGTGGTGTTGGCAGTGCTCAACCTGTGCCGCAAGCCAAGGACCCAAAACAAGATCTAGGGGCAAAATGAAACAGTATAATGTGGGCCTACCGTTTGAACGTATCGCCATTGACGTAGCTGGCCCTTTTCCAGAGACAAATAATGGTAACAAGTACATTTTAGTGGCAATTGACTACTTCAGTAAATGGCCTGAAGTCTGCAATCCCCAATCAAGAAGCTGTTACCATAGCAGAGGTCCTTGTGAATAACCTATTCAGCAGATTTGGTGTTCCGTTAGAGCTGCACTCAGATCAAGGACGCAACTTCGAATCCAAGGTTTTTCAGAAAGTCTGTGATTTACTCAACATCAATAAAACACGGACTACCGCCTTACATCCACAATCAGACGGCATGGTTGAGAGGTTTAACAAGACCATCGAAGAACATTTGTCAAAGGTCGTAGATGAACATCAGAAGGATTGGGACCAACACATACCACTATTTTTAATGGCCTATAGATCAGCAGTCCATGACACGACAGGACTAACACCAGCCATGGTTTTATTTGGAAGAGAACTCCGCTTACTCTGCGACCTATTCGGAACGCCAGACAACCAGGATATGGAAATTCAAGACTACGCGGATTCCCTTAAGGAAAAGTTACTATACATCCATGAATTAGCCAGAGAAAACATGGAGAAAGCCAGTGACCGAATGAAGACACGATATGATCTCAAAGCTAATTCTATGGGATTTCAGGTGAACGATAAAGTCTGGTTATATAATCCGCAAAGGAAGATCTCCCAAGATAACGCCAGTATGGGAAGGACCCTATACAGTCATCAAAAGAATTAATGATGTTGTGTATAGAATTCAGCGTAGTCCCAGAAGCAAACTGAAAGTTGTTCACCTCGACAGACTGAAAGCATACCACGGACATGCAGTATCTGATCGGGACGATCAGGTTTAAGAGGGAGGCAATGTCACGGCTAGCCTAACAACCATCCGAACGTTTTTGTGCTACCCTATAGAACTAGCCGCCGCGCCGTGCCCCTCGCTTCTCTGTCTATATGAATCATCGCCCGGCCGGCCGCGAAGTTTCAGGATCGCTAGAAATTATCTCGATGGCCTCGTCGAGATCATATAGAGTGCCCTCGGAATACTTCCCGAATATTCGTGATAGATTTGAGTTTATATATAAGCAGACCTAAGGCGAATGTTAGTCAGTTCAGTTCAGTTAATCATTCAGTGTTGAATATATATTAGTTGTAAAGTTATAAGAGTAGTTTAGAATGTTAAATTGTATACAGTGGTAGTGAATAAAGAGAGTATTAGTTGAAAATAGCAAAGTTGTAATTCTGTTAAGAACCCACGGGAAAAACGTAACAATATGTAACCTGCTAGGGTTTGAGATGGATGATCTTGCTTACATATCTAATCATCGAATGAATGTAGGAAACCTGTATTTGGGAGACGTTTGGATTGGTGTAGTGAGCGTTCCAAATATCTCTTCAATTCGACACCCCCACTACTATCAAATAAATTAGCAAACTGAAGAGAGAATATGCTTTTAAAACTCGGGGAAATACTAGCTGGGCTGTTACATTTTTCATTGTGATGATAAATGTCTACTTTTTACAATACATTGTATTTCAATTTGACTATATCAAGGATTTTGTCTATAAAAAAGTAATCCTTCCTAACTTAAGGCCTGACTTCAAGGAATCATAGGTTAAATCCTCTTTAAATTATGTACAAGTCACACAGCATCACAGTCCACTTCATTTAATGTAGAATAGACTTGGGCCCTCTTGATATTGTATAGCAAATTTTTGTTTGATGAACCTCTGTCATGCATTTTTAGTATTCAAAAACCACAAAATATAAATGAAATGTTTTGATAGCTCTTGGAGTGCTACAACTATAGAATTGATTTAGTTTACCCTGTTGCTTAATACTCTGGTATTATCATTACGAAATAAAAACCCTTGTGCTCATACAATGTTGTGTTTCAGATAAGAATGCAGTTTTAGAAGAAAGTTCTGATGTTGGTCCAGAACAGAATGACTGTGATTTGCCACTTAAGAAACAATTAATGAACCTGCAGCAACCCACTAAAGTGAAATATGAAAAACCTCATAGGCAACCAAAACTGAAAGTTAAGAAATCGCTTAATATCAATAATGTTTTAGTGGAATATGATGATGATACAGATTCAGCTGAAGAACTCAAACCATTACTAAAACCAACTAGATCAGGAAGAATACCAAAGAGCACAATTAAATGCACTGAGCCAGACGAATTATTCAAGCCTGAAAGTGATACAGATTCATCTGAAGAAACCATACCATTCCTAAAACCAACTAGATCAGGAAGAATGCCAAAGAGCACAATTAAATTCACTGAGCCAGACGAATTAATTAAGCCCCCAAAGAAAAGAATACCTAGAAAAGCCGATAACGCAAAATCAAGAAAACAAACTACCACCAAATCAGAATTTTCCTCAGTTCAGCCTTCTTCATCCAGACTGCCTCTAGGTGCTTTAAGAAGCCGTAGATTTTCAAGTACTTCCAGTGTAGAATCAAATTCAGATAGATTGATTCCTGGATCGGTGGTAATAACCACACAAGAAGGGCCAAATTGTGAGATCGGATATGGAGTATTTATGGTAACCCCTGAAAAAAAATTAACTCCCCTAGAGCTGTCGTCTGATATTATAACTATATTAGTAAAGGAAAGGCAAAGGGCCGGGATGGCTCTTGATCCGATTCCAGACAGGAATATTACAATACCCGCCGTCGAAGAAAACCATACAGTGAAAGAAGAGGGAATTAAGGAATTATTTACCAATATCATTTCGACTGAATAGCATTCATACACATGTCTGTTTGTTATTGTATTGTGATTAAAAGTTCTTACTGAATAGAGGAATATATTGTAGCTCCTTTGGCGCCTTCCATTGGTGTTCTCATAGAAGTTTTTATAATATATTTTTTTTATTTATTGCTATTTTAATTCAATGTATATATTTAACTTTGCTGATGTCAGGTTCTATTTTTTTTCAAGTTACTCTTTAGTTTAAGGCTGACTTTTAAACAAATGTATAGATGTAACAGGATCAAGTATGTTTCCATTCTCTTCTAGCGTCTGTTTTCAGAAGACTGAAAATGTCCGAAATTGCAATAGATTTGTAAAATAAATAAATATTTTTAGGCTTGTAAGTTCTTGTTTAACTGTATTTTGTTGCATTTTACAACTCAACTATTATTTTGAACAATCTAAGAGTTACAACAATTTTAATTAAGCAATTAGGTATGCTTTTAGTTGCTGTTTTTTTTATCTAGTAGCTATTTTGCATCAGCTCTTCTGACCCTTTCAGGAAACAGATTTCCAGAAAAGTGAAACAGAATTAACTTTATTTGAGTCTAAATGACTGCAAAATCTGGCTGTGAAAAATAACACTATGTTTCTAAATATGAGAGCACAAAACTAGAGACGTCCTCCAGAAGTTATTCGAGCCTAAGTGGCAACATTCTATCTGTTTTTTTTTTTAAATAATTGCAATTTACATTCATTATTTTTTGGTTTCATTAAAATAATTTTCGGGAAAAGGGATCATATTTATTGATTTCATGTTAGAACTATGCTAACAACGGTACCGTAAGATGATGTCACTTCAGACAATGCAGGTAGCTTCGGACATTCGGCAGTTGTACCACATATTCGTGGCATTCGGGACCCGCTTCGTCAAAGCTGTGTGTCTGTCGTCGGTAATACTGTGATTTTAGTCTCCTTTAAAGGCGGCGTCCCATGCATCCGACGCACATAAGGGCATCTTGGGGTCAAAAGCGGATATAGAGGAAAATTAAAAACTTTCTCATTTTACCTTGATTTTTCAATTTATTGTTCCCCTAAGGTCGGTAGATTAAAATATAGATAGTTTTAGTTGGCTGTGGAAGCGATTGGCTATAACAAAATAAAAAACAAATGACAAATCATGTTGGCGCTGTCATTCCTGTACAGAACGCGTTTAAAAATGTGTTTCCGAAAACGCTCTGTATTATCTAAATAAAGAGATATTTTTATATTGTGTGATAGTGGGTGCAAATTTAGAGGTAAGTAGATATTTTCTAGTATATTTTTGTTCGATTTTTTAAAATTTTTGTGTTTACTGCAAACATTTTAAAACATTGCTACTAAATAAGTCATTAAAATTTATTTTAAGAAACTTTGGTTAAGCATTATATAGTATTCCACCTTATTCCACTGAACTGCTGCTCATATATGATAGCTCTGAGCATGACCTACAATACTAAGAAAAAAAAAGTTGCCAACTTTTGCCAATTTGGAATATCTATCACTACAAAAGCATACTTACATACACGGATCGGATAGATATTCGTATTATGTTTATATAGGTACCTAATATGTTATTTTTGAATGTTTTTGAGTTATGGTTAAAGCTCGATATTCCAAATTTGGCACGGTTGTATTCTGTGATATTTTACACAAATTAACAAAGCAGCGCATTTTTTCAAGACTTCCCTCGCAGAAAATTGTTAGAATCAGAAATACTTCATCAAATTATACTACTTGATAGTAGGTTTTACGTAGTCATAGAAATGAAAAAAAAATCGATGATTTAAAGTAACTAGGCTCTTGATTGCCCAAAACTTCTCTTGCAAGATATTCTCGGCAAATGTGCAGTTATAAGCTTTTGAATTACCTAGAATTAGAACTAATAAAAACGTGAAAATCTGTTTTTTTTGTCCGTGGCAAATCATCTTTTATAATCTTTATTTTATTAGAGAGATAGTCGAGAGCCGTTTTGTTCTATTTTATTTTTTAAATTTTCTTTTAGCCATGGTGATCCGTAGACAAGTACTGTATGATATTTGGAATAATTCAGGACAAACAAAATATGATTCCAAAAAAGAACACCTGATAAAAGAGGTCATTGCCATGACTGGCTGTAAAAACAAACTGATGTAAAAGTGATAAGAGCGCGCATAGCAAAATTTTTGTTTCAGTTAAGGAAAAAGTGGCAAAATTCCAAAAGAAACGTACAACTTTTCTTAAAAAATAATGGAACCTGGCTCTCTGGTGAAAATTCATTTCCTGCAGCTCAATGTGTGCCACAGCAACTTGCTGAACCTGGTACGTCCAGATTTTTGCAGTTTAAGTGAACGATCGAAAAGACGGAAAACGGAAGAAATTAGAATCAAAGTACCATTAAACGAACTAGTTTACTCCACAGAAATGTGTTTAAAAAAAGCCGGACATACGAGCGAATCTAAAATATTAAAGGAAGTTACGAGCAACAGGACATCAGCAAAAAATTATTTAAAACTAAAAGAACAAAAAAATGTTTCGACAAAAATGGAGCCCATTAAAGCTCTCTCAATGATGGTAGAGACCAGTTTGACACGAAATCAGTACGAAGTTATTCGTAGAAATAACAAGCAACTTTATCCATGCTACAAACTGATTCAAAGAGAGAAAGAAAACTAGCTGTTACCCCAAAAAGGATCTTTATAAAGTTACCGACACCAGTGCTAAAGTACCCTTACAGAATCTTCTTGATATTACAGCAGAACGTTAATGCATGGGTTTAGATGATGCATTGAACAACTTATTACCTGGGGAACGACAAAAGTTATGTTTGTTATCAAAATGGGGTTGTGACGGTTCTGCACAAAATCAATACAAACAAAGATTTGATTTCCCTTCAGCTACTGATGCCCAATTGTTTTTAAGTTCCTAGACCGGCTTCGCCAAGGTACTGTAGGCCAATACGCTTCAGATTTGTCAAGGAGACACCAGAAGAGACTCGAAGAGAAGTTACATATATAGATGAACAAATAAAAAAACTCCTACCAACAACTATACCCACGGAAGATGCAGATTATAAAATATCACATACCTTATCATTTACTATGATAGATGGAAAGGTTTGCCTGTGACAGACACGAAATCGACACAAAAGTGGTATATTGGTGAGGCAACTGGTAAGGATTTCAATAATTTAGAATATATGATAAGCAAACCAATAGAAAATTTACAGTATGGTATGTCGGTCCTCCATGCTCGCATTCGATTTTTCGAAAGCCTGTTACATCTTGCCTACAAAATACCAATACGAAAATGGCAAGCGAGAACACCTGAAGACAAAGCAGCAGTACAAGCAAAAAAAGCAAACTCAGCAAGATTTTAAGACTGAATGTGGAATGCTAGTTGATTTTCCTAAACAAGGATTTGGCAATACGAATGATGGAAACATGTCAAGAAGATTTTTTAGTAATCCTGAATTGTCCTCGAGGATTACTGGTATAGATTTGGGACTCATTAAGAGATATGGAGTTATCTTCGAAACAATTAGCAGTGGGCACAGAATCAATACTGATTTGTTCAAACAATATACCTTTAATACAGCTAAGCTATATGTATAATTATATGGATGGTATCCGATGCCTCCAACCATTCATAAGGTGTTAATACACGGTTCTTCTATTATTGATGCAGCTTTATTACCTATTGGGCAGCTATCGGAAGAAGCTGCCGAGAGCCGCAATAAACACTTGTATATAAGTTATGTATAACAGAATGCTGCTTACATCAGATCCGTTACTTCTTTCCATGTGCCCTCTTCCAGTCATTAATCGCAAAAATTTTTCAACCGAAGCACTTGAAATGTTTTTGCCAGGAGAATCATGTTCAGATGATGAGAACATTGATTCCGATTTAGATGAATAAAGCGTTAAATTAGTATAGACCATTTGTTACTTCTTTTCAATATTTGATCATTTCACTTGTTTTTCAATTTTTCATGTTGTAAAAAGTTTGAAATCAAAAATTTTGAATTTCTTAAATATAAGCTAAAAAAAATATAAAGAAATACCTAGTTACATTTATGACAGAGTTTGTTGTAATTGTTTGTTGTAAAATATACATTTCCTTTTATTTCAGCTACATTTTGGTAATTAGAAAACAACCTTCTCCGTTTCTGCAGTTTAGTTCTCTTTTTATGTATTTTTTAAATGAATAAAAAAAAACGAATTGAATGACTAACCAAAACTAACCAAAGGTAACTAAAAGCACCAAAACGGGCTAAAACTTTTCAGAACAGATTACAAATATTAAGTTAAAACATTATTTTTTTAATAACTTTTTTTGAACAACCCTGTATATGATTTTTTTTAAAATGAAAATATGCGATTTTTTTTTCTTTGACAAACTTAATTTAAGCACTTTTGTTCCAAATGTAATAATAAATGTAGGTAAATTAATATTTTTAATTAAAAAGTATATTGTTCTACTTTGATTGGTAATTTGACCAGATTTTTTTTAACGCTCTGTATAGTGTTCACCTCAAATTGTAAATTAATTTATTATAAAATGAAATTTCAGTACTACTTTTCTTGTTTGGTACATTTTTTTTAGTATTTCGTAAAATTCCCTCTATGTCCGCTTTTCTCCCCTAAATGCCCCATGTGCGACGGTACGATGGTCCGACGATGCTCCTATTGGTCAAAAAATTTTGGCGCCAATTTTCATCCGAATATTTTAACAATTCATCCGATGTACGAGTTAAAATAATTTTTTCTACTACCGTGCGTAAAATACTCACTTTACGCACTCTCTGAGATTCGTAAAATACGCCTTTGTAATGTGCAGTGCGTAAAGTAAGTTATTTTACGCACTAGTGCGTAAAGTAAGTCATTTTACGCACTAGTGCGTAAAGTAAGTCATTTTACGCACTAGTGCGTAAAGTAAATCTGACATATTTTTGACGTTTAGGTTTTTACGCACTAGTGCGTAAAATTATTTATTTTACGCACTAGTGCGTAAAGTAATTTAATATTATTTTTGTTTTTTCATATATTTTTCGATAGTAGAAAAAATTTTGTATGCTACTCATGTGTAAAGTACCCTTTTTTTATTCATGGTATTGGCGCATTCGCCTACGGCTCATGCGACAATATTCCCATTCATAAAAAAAGAGTCACTTTACACACTTGTTGCATAAATAACTATTTTCTACTACCGTGCGTAAAGTACTCACTTTACGCACTCTTTAAGATTCGTAAGATTTACCTTTTTAATGCAGTGCGTAAAATAAATTACTTTACGCACTAGTGCGTAAAGTGAATCTGACATATATTTTGACATTTAGTTTATACTTTGTCAAGATCCTTTATATACAGTTTATGTCATAACTGACCACTTGTTTCACAAAATAATACAATTTTAAAAGTTCCTACCACATTTAATATTATAAGTAAATTACAAAATGCCTTTAAAATAAAATGAATAATAATTAATTAACATAAGTATGATGCTACTCAGCGGCCGGCCGCCGCCGCCGTCGCGTCGTAGTTGCATTTTCTTTATCATCAAGTTACCACTGTCCTCTGACTATAATCTTTCGACTTTAAATTTGACGCGCTTCATTAAATTTTGTTTCTAGTTTGACGGTTCGTCCCAGATAAACCCACACCAGATGCGAAACCTCCCACCTAACGCATGAAACAAGAATTCGTTTAAAGCTCCGCCTCCTCGGGATGGCCAGCCATCCCAAGAAATAGTCAGGGCAAGCTCTAGTGTGTTTCTAGACGCGAGCCACGCGAGTCTTTTGGTTTAGTCCGAGAGCGTTACGAGAAATAATTAATCTTTATTTTAATTTTATTAAAAATGCCTGGTTATAAGGGCCTTTATTTGAATTGTTCTACTAGAAGCGGTGACGAAAAATCATTATTTAAATTACCCCGCGATCCTGAAACTTATGGATAAATGTTGTTTAATGCACTGGCAGACACAATGTTATAGTTACATCTTTTTTAAATCCAATTAATGTTATACAGTGTCCGCCAGAATATTGGCCACATATGGGAAATTTTTTTATTATTATGATATCGGAACTTTTGTTTTAACCAACCAATTCTGCATGTCTGACAATCTACAAATGCATCTTAACATTGAAAATGTTTCTGTTTACCTAGTATAGGGCCTCAAATCGTGAAAAAGTGCATGCTACATTTGCCACATTCATGACGTCATACGCTGAGAGATCGTGTTAGTTTGTTTATTTAAACCTAAATTTGATTATAACATATCGGAATCGGTTCAAATGACTAAAACAAATTGGAACTAACTGAAACTAACCGAAAGTTTATTGAACGACTAACCAAAAGCACCAAAACGGGCTAAAACGTATCGGAACAGGTTACAAAAATTAAAGTAAGTTAAAAGTAATCAAAATGAACCGAATTTTGGCGACTACCAAAACTAACCGAAAACATTAAATTTGATTATAACGTGTCGGAACCGGTTCAAATAACTAAAATAAATTGGAACTAACTGAAACTAACCGAAATATGATTGGCCCACTAACCAAAACTAACCATAAGCGCCAAAACGGGCTAAAACCTATCGGAACAGGTTACAAAAATTAAAGTAAGTTAAAACTAACCAAAACGAACCGAATTTTGGCGACTAACAAAAACAAACCACAAACATTAAATTTGATTATAACGTATCGAAACCTGTTCAAGTGACTAAAATAATTTGGAACTAACTGAAAGTAAACGAAGGTTAATTGAATGACTAACCAAAACTAACCAAAGGTAACTAAAAGCACCAAAACGGGCTAAAACTTTTCAGAACAGATTACAAATATTAAGTTAAAACTAACTTAAATTAACCGAATTTTGGCGAATAACCAAAACTAACCAAACACATTAAAATTGCTTATAACGTACCGAAACCGCTACAAATTACTAAAATAAATTAAAACTAACTGACCTTTACCGAAAGTTGATTGAACGACTAACTAACCAAATGTAACCAAAAGCACCAAAACGGGCTAAAACGCATCGAAATAGATTAAAAATATTGAAGTAAGTTCAAACTAAGTCAAATTAACCGAATTTTGGTGACTAACCAAAAACATTAAAAATGCTTATAACGTCTCTGTATAAGACTGAAATAAATTGGAAATAACTGAATTTTACCTAGAGTTGATTGAACGACTAACCAAAAGAAAGTAGAAGCATCAAATCGGACTAAAACGTATCGAAATAGACTAAAAATATTAAAACTAACCCAAATTAACCGAATTTTGGTGACTAACCAAACATAACCAAAAACACTAAAATTGTTTATAACGTATCGGAACTGGTTAAAATGATTAAAATAAATTAAAACTATCTGAAATTAACTGACAGTTGTTTGAACGACTAACCAAGACTAATCAAAAGCACCAGTGAGGGCTAAAATATATCGGAACATATTAAAAATATTAAGGTAAGTTGAAACTAACTTTAATTAAGTACCTAACCGAATTTTGGTGACTAACTAAAATTAATCAAAACATTAAAATTGGTTATGATGTATAGGATTCGGTTTAAATAACTGAAATAAATTAAAACTAACTAAAACTAACCGAAAACTGATTGAATGACTAACCAAAACTAATGAAAAGTAACCATAAACACCAAAAAGGGCTAAAACGCATCGGAACTGATTAAAGTTTTTAAAATAAGTAACTAACCCAAATTAACCGAATTACTAACCAAAACTAATCAAAAGTAACCATAAACACCAAAAAGGGCTAAACCTATCGGAACTGGTTAAAGATATTAAAATAAGTAACTAACTAAAATTAAGCCAAAACGTTTAAATTGGTTATAGCGTATCGGAACCTGTTCAATTGACTAAAATATATTGGAACTGGCTGAAAGTAACCGAATGTTGATTGAATTACCGACCAAAAGTAAATAAAAGCACCAACACGGGCTAGAACGTTTCGAAATAGATTAAAACTATGGAAGTAAGTTAAAACTAATACAAATTAACCGAATTTTTGGTGACTAACCAAAAACACTAAAATTGTGTGTAACGTATCGGAAGTGGTTCAAATGACTAAAAAAATAAAAAGTAACTGAAAACTAGCCATTCTGGTGCTTTTGGTTAGTTTTGGTTAGTCGTTTAACCAACTTTTGGTTAATTTCAGTTAGTTTTAATTTATTTTAGTCATTTGATCCGGCTCCTATACGTTATTACCAATTTTAGTATTTTTGGTTAGTTTTGGTTAGTCATTCAATCAACTTTCGGTTACTTTTAGTTAGTTCCAATTTATTTTCGTCATTTGAACCGGCTGCGATACGTTATAACCGGTTTAAATGTTTTTGGCCAATTTAAGTTAGTCGCCAGACTTCGGTTAAATTCAACTGACTTTAATATTTTTAATCTGTGCCGATACGTTTTAGCCATTTTTGGTGCTTTTGTTAGTTTTGGTTGGTCGTTCAATCAACTTTTGGTTGATTTTAATTAGTTTTAAATTATTTTAGTCATTTGAACCAGTTCCGATACGTTATAACCAATTTTAATGTTTTTGGTTAGTTTAAGTTAGTCGCCAATATTCGGTTAATTTGTGTTAGTTTTAACTTACTTTAATATTTTGAATTTTTAGCCCGTTTTGGTGCTTTTATTTGCTTTTGGTTGGTTTTGGTTAGTTATTCCATCAACTTTCGGTTACTTTTAGCTAGTTCCATTTTATATTAGTCATTTGAATCGGTTCCGATATGTTTTAATCAAATATAATGTTTCTGGTTAGTTTTGGTTAGTCCTTAAAATTTGGCTCGTTTTGGTTAGTTTTAACTCATTTTAATGTTTGTAACCTGTTCCGATACGTTTTAGCCCGTTTTGGTGCTTTTGGATACTTTTGGCTTGTTTTGGTTAGTCGTTCAATCAACATTCGGTTAGTTTCAGTTAGTTCCAATTTATTTTAGTCATTTGAACCGATTCCGATACCTTATGATCAAATTTAAGTTTAAATAAAAAAACTAACACGATCTCTCACGCGTATGACGTCATGTGGCAAATGTAGCATGTATTTTTTCACTATTTGTGGCCCTATATTAGGATAACAGATACATTTTCATTGTTAAATCGGCCTACATTAAAGCGTATTATAGAAATTTCTGTAAAAAAGTCAGAGCCATAATAACACAAGATTTCCATGACCGCCTGTTGGGAAAAAAGAAAGTGAGTGGCTATTGCAAATTTTTATTATTCTTGAACCAGTCCACCAACAAAACACGTTTTCATATAATTGGTGCAGAACAACTATTTTAATTTTGAAGAACAATTCTATAATCATACCCAGATTATTTGGTGCAGGCCGCGTATAACCGCCACGTCAAGGTTAAAGTTGGCTGGCGAGGAATTTGCCGATCTTTTGCATCTGGTGTGGGTTTATCTGGGGGTTCGTCTTGGGTTCGACATATTTATACCAAATTGTTTCAAACTAATCAATTTAATAGTGTAATTTTATTGTTGCTGCAAGGGGTAACTTAATATACTAGTACCTACATTAAATTTTACGTGCGTCAGATTATATTTTATTTTAGTTTGGAAATAAAATTATTTGACATGAATGACTCAGACTCTTCTAACTTAGATATTGATTGTACCCCACCGGACATAGTTTCGTTAGCCCAGAAAGCATCTTTACATTTGCTTCCAGTGAAATCTGTCACTATTTATGAGCAAAAATATAACTTGTTTATGGATTGGTGTAAAACGAAGAACATTTCGAAGTTTTCTGAAAATGCATTGTTGGCATATTTTGTAGAAGAATTAAGCACCTATAAACCCTCCACACTTTGGTCAATTTTTTCAATGTTGAAATCTACTTTAAAAGTGAAAAATAACGTTGACATTTCCGCCTACCACAAATTGGTGTTATTTTTAAAACAGAAAAGCAAGCACTTCAAGCCAAAGAAATCCGGAGTTTTTGAAAAGCATCATTTCATAAAATTTATTGTGGAAGCCCCAGACTCAAAGTTTTTATTAGTAAAAGTAAGTCTAAATAAAAATATATATGTATATATTCCTACTTAAGTGGCGCCATTTTTCACAGAGTATTTAGCCCTATTTTAATATTTTTTATTTTTAAGTGAAAATGCGAAACAAAACCTTATATAATTGATATATTTCATTTTATTTCTTATAGGGAGTTTCCATTAGGTACAATGCAATATTAAAAAAGGCATACAAAATATTCCGTTACCGTAAATAAATAAATATTGGATAAATCATTCTGGTGATTTTTGGATTTACGTAAAAATCGCCAATAAATATGAAATAATATACAAAATTTACACACTTTGAGTGTGATGACTGATTTTTGTGGATACTTCTCATTTTGATTAAAAGTGGCATGCTATGCGGACTATGCGCAATGAATCTAGAGCAAGCATGCTTTAATTTAATGCTACGCCACAAAAAAAAATGTGATGATTGCAAAATTGAAAAGGCGCATGGAAAAGGTCAATATTTTATTGTATTTTACTTGCCATTTTATAATGTAATTCCGTATTTATTGATTTGTGTATAATAGTTTGGAAAAAGAAAACAAATTGATATTATATTTTTTGTAATAGAACTCCCTGTTATTACATTCCTCTGTTAGCTGAATGATTCCATTACGAAGTGTTTTTAATATAAATGCAATAATATAGAGGGTGATTCACTTTTTATGTTTGGAAATTTGACATTTCATTGTTAATGTTAATAGAGTAACATAGTGATTATATGAATTGATATTAGAAAAATAGTACAAAGTTATATGAATAGAAAAGGTAAGCAAATTAAAAAATGGAAAAACAACACCCCTGGCCGAGACTGGACAAAGAATTTTCTTGAACGACATAAGGAACTGACTATTCGCCTTACCCAAAACATAAAAAGATGTAGAGCTGAAGTCAATGAAACCACAATACGAGAATACTTTGATT
>MU182291.1:335735-390954 GCA_016904865.1 Pissodes strobi | reverse complement strand
GTCCTTCATTTCGAAGGTGACTGCGGTGGTCCTTTAGTTTTAAAGGAAACACACCAACGACGAGATCCAATTTGTCACTATCCTCTTTAGGTCATCCGTCCATCGAGTGGGAGGTCTGCCTCGGCTACGCTTGTCAGCTCTTGGTCTCCATTCTAACAGTTTTTTGTTCCATCGCCCGTCCTCCATTCTAGCAACGTGTCCAGCCCATCTCCACTTCCGTGTAGTGATTCGCTGTATAATATCATCTACTCCAGTACGTCGGCGTATTGATTCATTTCTTCCTCGATCTCTCAGGGTCAGGCCAAACATCGATCTCTCCATTCGCCTTTTTTTCTGCGGTTTCCTTCGTTAAAGTTAGGGTCTCTGCGCCGTAGGTCAGAACCGGTAATACGCATTGGTTAAATGCTTTCCGTTTCAAGCTAATTTTGGGATATTTCCTTAAAGGATGTCCTTCATTTTTCCGTACGCGGGCCCATCCCAGGGTCTGTTTAGTTCTCAGGTTTGGTTGTCTGTTTATTATAATCTCATGACCCAAATATATATATCTGTCAACCGATTCTACTTTGTTGTTATTAATTTGTATTTGATCACTAGGAACCATGTTAGTCAATCATTTTGGTCTTTTCAAAATTTATTGTCAGTCCAATTTCTTGTACGATACCGTTGAGTTCTTGGAGCATGTCTTTGGTCTCTCCCAGATTGTCTGACAAAATAAGGATGTCATCCGCGAATCGTAGATGATTGAGCCTCTCTCTTCTTATGTTTTCCAATTCGCTTTCCATTTCAGTAAAACTTTCGTCAGAAAGCAGAGTTCTAGTGTTTAAGGTTGCAATCTTGAGAATTGTTTGTTTTTTTGAACATATACTCTTGTCAAATAGGGGGTGATTTTAATGTTAATTTTCTGATCCCTAGTCTTGATCTATCTATGTTAATTGATTTGTTGGGTATTTTCAATCTAACTTATGTCATTAGAGAGCGCAAACTAGAGTAACAACAAACTTAGTACTTACTGTACTGACAATTTTATTATTTCAAATCTACAGTCTTATGAGGCATTTGTCGTGGATTTGCATCTATCAGATCATTTTTCTCAATTTTCATATATTTACATTTAAAGGACAAATAAGGTGACAAATACTTGCTATTTTTGTTATAGAGACGAGTTTTTCAAACGTTGTTTCACAACATTTTTGTCTTTGCTAGATGTTGAAACATGGGATAGTGTTAGTATGTCCATCCAAATGCTGCTCTGGATTATTTTTTGAACATTTTCTGTTATTATTATGAGACTTATTTTCCATTGATAAATGTTAGGTTAAACAGCCATAAAACTATAAAAATGGACAATACACTTAATCCTGAATTAAATAAATTAAAAGGACAGGTTTCTCTCTCTAACGAAATTTGTAGGCGTGACGCTAATTATAAGCCTTTGTGTAATTTTTTAACCAAAATATATATCAAGAAATAAATTAAAAATGCATTCAAAAGAAAATGATACAAAAAATTATGGAAGCGAAAAACAAATCAAAAACTATTTGGCAATTGATCTATAAACTGCAAAAAATAGTAAGAAAAACGCTGTTTTAGAAACGTATGAAAACAATGTTAAGTTGTCTGATAAAGTAGTGGCCAATCATTTTTCAAACCTTCCTTTTAAGTATGATAGCTCAATTGGCTTTGATTTCATATCTGAGCATATAACTTTAAGAGACAATAGTTTTTTATGTATCCAGTTTGTTCTGCAGATGTGGTAGCTTTAATCAACAGTCTAAAGTCTTCAGGTGCCGAAGATTTTGAAAAATGCTAGTCTGTTTCGTGTAATGTTTTAGCTTAATTTATCTGTGAAGTTTTGTATAGTGTTGCCACCGACATTGGAGTTTTGTGCATCTGTCGGTATTGCATTTGATTACTTCTTTTGTATGCATAATGTTTAAATGCTGCAAGAAGCCATTCAATAATCTGGTGTGTGTAGTGTGTATAAATGTCTTCCACCCCAGCTGTGGTGATCGTAGAAAAGGTTTTCAGAAAATTGACGAACATCATGTCTATTGCTCTGATGAATGTAAGAGAATTGCTAACAGAGATGACAGTACCTCAGAAAAGTATAGCCGTCAGATTCATGAACTAAGAAAAGAGCTTCAAGCAAGTAAGGACCAAATTGATGAGAGGGAAGTTCTGAAGAATAAAGCTATTTCTGAACTCGAAAGTAAGCTACAGAAAGCCTTTGCAAAACCAAATGAGCAACGAACATACATAGCCAAACAGCGCAGGCTAACACAAAAACACACTGGAGAAATTGAAAGACAGGATCAACAATACTTAGACGATATTTAAGCGTGAAAGCCAGAATTCTGCACTTCCTTACAAACTTCAATACCTTGAGCTAATAAAGCGCACGAAACTTGCGTCGGTGGCAGTCCAACACGGAGTGCTCATCCAGCGATGCTAAGGTACAGACAGAGAATGTTTTGGGATGTAACAAGGAACTACAAGTCTCTTTGAACACATTTGAGGATTAATTTTCGCTCAAGGGTCGGAGGTACTTGGAAGAAAGATTGCAACTATTAAAGGAACAAAGACATTATTGAGAAGATACCTATGTCCTGATATAAGGGTTGTATCTTATGCGGATGATACCAATGTTTTGATTGAAGGTGATAGCTTCGAGTGATGGCAGACTGTGTACATAACTATGATCTGAGAAAAACAAATTATGTCTTAGAGATAAAACATACTTTGTGATATTTACACGCAATACACAAGCTCAAAATGCTGTTATTTTAGTTAGAGATAAGCCGGATCAATTGCTTCGTTTGAGTAGCTCCAGGCTATTGGGTGTGACCTTTGATCATGACTTGCGGTGGAAATCCCATATAGAAAATTTATGTGGCAAACTAAGAAGTAGTTGTTATGCTTTAAAGTGTCTTTTAAAGCACTGTGGGAAACAGGCACTCTTGGCATTGTACTACGCAAATTTTCATTCATTCTTAAGATATGGTATTGTTAATTGAGGTTTGTTTGAGTCCAAGGGCTTCCAGGGTTTTTCTTATTAGAAGTATGCCATCAGAGTGATTTGTGATATAATATATCGAGCATTTTAGAGATAACAAAGTTCTTACATTGGGGGGAATCTATGTGTATGAGCCAAGTATTTACGTGTACAAAAATAAATCACTTTTCAATCGAATCGACCTGGACATGCTTATAAACACTCGTGGACGAGGAACTTTGCTGCCTAACGCTCACCATACAACTTTTTACCAAAAGTCGGCATATATTCATTTTCAGAAATAAACTTAAAAAATATCTTATTGATTCTTTAAATGTTTTTTTTTCGTAATGTCTTTAATGTAGATTGTGACGGTTTTTGATTAGTCATAGTATGTAATTAGCAAGTTATAGTGTAATTCATTTTATTGTAACACTTTGACTTTTTCTTCAGTTAGAATACTGTATTTATATATGTATTGTACTGAATAAATAAATATATTATTATTATTATACTTCAAACATTACCTCATAGTTAATTGTTTGATTCGCCAAAGTATCAATTTAGTATCATATAAAGGCAAAATTACAGCATCCTTTAACCTAAAATATTTTCGCACCAGTGTTTAGGACTATTTAGTATATCGTGCACAGCGTCAACGTTTGTTAAGAGGCAAGTGTTTCGCTGCTAAAAATGTCTCATTCAACGGAATGTCCATTGCATTATTGTAAATAAAAGATAAAAAGTGCCTAGATTAAATTCCTGTCTATTATTATCCACAAATGTATGTCCTTAAATACAAATAACCTAAAAAATGTACTAGTTCCAAAAAGGAATGGTTTGACGAGTTGTTACATATCATCACCAAAATAGTGTATTGTAATTATAGAAACACAAGGCATATTACTATATCCTACTTATTATTATTATTAAAAAAAAACGAACAGATAAAATTACAATAGAAGTAATCAAATACAGTTCCAGAAAGTATATTACGCAACTTCTATTGCTTCACATGGTAACCATTTTGAACTCTCAAGTGCATCCCAAAAGTTGCAGTCCTGGTCAATTTTTTCTCTATTCATCTTATCGATATCCAAGACTACTGAGTGCTCTAAAAAGAGAAAGAGGCAGATAACCAAAACTGATAGCATGTGAAAATTACTAATTTGAAAAATTAATTAACACTTGTTTGCCAATTACCAATTAACTCCAATTCGTCTTCTTTTTTCGGTTCTGGTGGGGGTATATATGCGTTAGGTTGAACCTGTCCAGGATTTCCTTGATCATATCCTTGCTAAAAACAACAAAAACAGATTGGCAATATTTTACTTACAATCAAATAATAAACATTTCAATAAAATGTTTTTTAAGAAATCATGGTTGATGATTTTTTAAAGACATTTAAAGGTTAAATGTCTGGTCCCGAGTACATACATATTCCTTTGCACATAACTGCACGTGTTTGTCCAAAACATCTGCTTCTATTAAAATTTATTTTATTTCAAACTTTTAGTATATTTGAATATACTTTATAAATTGTTTTATTTACTCTTAAATTTTAGCCTGCTTTAGTTTGCAATTTTGTTGTAATATCATTCGTCCATTTTATGAAATTTATTTGAGTAAAGATTAATATAAACTCTGATGATATACCTACTGGTACTAGGTTATGAAACATGAGGAATAAGAAATATACTTGATACTTAGGAAACAAATGCTGCATACAATTCAAGACACTCCCGATGAGTTTTGTACATGCGTCAAATGTGTCATTTGTATGAACACACCGTATTGGATTTGCCTTAAACACTTGCAGTTTACTCAGAGATTCAATCTCAAAAGCATCACTTCCAAACATTATGGGAATGTGATACTAGTGTTACCTATATGTATTATTATGTATATGTGAATAATGCTTAAGATTGTAGAGCAAATTACAAAATATACTCATATTCAACAACAACTTGAAACAATTCCTTTTTTTTTGAACCTAAACCTAAAACCCAAGATATAAAACAGTTTATACAAAATGGTTCTAGAATTAAATAGATATTACATATACATAATATATAGTGTTTACCTGTTGCCAATTTGCAGCATAATTTTGCCAGTATGATGATGGGTCATAATATTGATTATAATTATTTCCATCAGTGCCTGATGACGGTCCATTGGAAGGAGTATCTCCAGGTCCTTTTGGCTTAGGAACTGCATTACTAATTTTTAAGGTTTTTGTACCTAGACCTACATACCCATTCATTGTAATTAGACTGTCCCTCATTTCATCTTCACTTCCAAATCGTACAAATCCATAGCCTTTGCTAAAGCCACTGTTGTCTAAGATAACTGCCAAATTTATGAAATGTTTATATTAAAAGTATATCAAATTAATACATGCAACAAAATTTTAAAGTATTGTAAATATTATTAATGTGAAAATATTGAAAACAAATATTTCTGTGTGAACTTTATACTATTAGCAGATGGAAATGAAGTTTGAAAACTGCAAAAATGCGTTTTGAAATACAAATTAAGGTGAATGCATAAATACTTATATTAGAAGACCTACCTTTTGCAGTTTTAATAGTATTGTATTTAGAAGAAAAAACTCTGTATAAGTTATAATCATCTACATCTGGGCTGAGGTCACCAACCCAAACTGAAAATTCTCTATCGATAATTTGGCGGCTAGTGTTATTACTTGCATTATTCAGTCTGAAACGAACAGCAGGGTTTGTTCCAGGAATAGGTTTCGAGTTTAGTTTATGCATAGCATCAATAGCTTCTTCATCATTAGCGAAATGTACGAAACAATAACCAGCAGGTTCTCCAGTAAATTTGTTACGCATAACTTTAACACTTAATGGAGTTTCGCCCATTTTACGAAAAGCGTTAAGGATGAAACTTTCTGTCATGTAGGGCTCCAACTGAAATAATTTGATTCTATAAAAAGCTGAATTTAAATTTAATAGTGCTATTATGCAGGTAATTACATAAAATACTTACACTCCCCATCCATAACTGGCAATGCACTTGGCTAACCATATTGAATAGAGTTTATCAGTACCTTTATGCAGACTAGTTTTGTTGTAAAGTTAATATTCTCTGAAGACTTAAAAACAAATACAAATACAAACAATAATCGGCCACTCGCAGTTCGCAACACGCCGTAGAGAATATGACAGAACGAACAGTGTTGCTAGATGTAAAATGAGAAATTTAGTTGCCAGATTGATATTTCACCAATTCAGTGTCACCACATCTAGTACATTTGTACTAGAACTAGTACTTTTCAACCTCAACTAGTGATCTACTACATACTGATCAAAATCTAGTATTTTTGACGTGTAAATATCTTATGCGGCGGTATCTCGGCAAATGGGATGGAAATGTGCAAGCGGATGGGGACCGAAATGTGCAAGCGGCTGAGACATGATAACCATGCGCGGTGATTTAACGAGGGCTGCTCAAATATTTGGGCATGTCGGTATAGGATATGTTTACACAACAGTGAATCGAGTACTAGCAGATTCACTCTTTTTCTTTTTTAAATTAATTGTGCCAGCCTAAAATATTACAATCACAGCTCACAATACAGTAGGAATAAAATATAGCTACGACCATCTACTAGCGATTGAGATTTTTTATTTAATTGACAATCACCCTTGCGTTTGAATAGTAGCTAAACTCACTAGCTGCTAAACCACACGCAAAACAAATGATCCCGAGTCGGTCCGAACTACAGTGGCTTTAAACCACCGATCTCCATATATTTAAACCCACTGTAATCCGAACCAAAGACATTTAACTACGCTCCGGGGTGCAACCAAACGAAACTAACTCAAAAGAAACAAACATAACCTTAAAAAATATATAAAAAGTCTCTTGCCACCACCGACGGGGCTCGAACGCGGGACGCCATAACTGAAACCCAGGATCGTACCACTAGACCACGAGGCCTCTTGGAAGCATTTCGCTAGACCGTATACACAAGGGTAAATAGCGAAACGCGTTCGGGTCGAACGGTATAGTACAGGAACGGTATTTCCCATCTATTAGCTTAAATCCATCCTATTCCATTCATAAACTGGGCAACTGCGTCAAGTGGAAGCAGATGCTGCCACTGCAAATCTTGATGCTTTTACTGTAGACGTTTGCGAGACCCCGGTCACAGGGTTTCAGGTTGCGCGCGTATTACATTGTTGACACACCATATCTTTCTTTGTAGTCCATTAAATTTATTTCAATTTCAAGTGGTCTCGTACTATGAGACTCGTAGCTCAGTGTTTGTGATACGGCGGCCCGGGTTCGATTTCCGTCGATGTTTTTTTTTTATTTTTCAAAGCTATTTTTGTTTTATTTTCTAAATATGTGTTAGTTTTGTTTGGTTGCACCCCGGAGTGAGCGAAGCGAGTAGAGGGCCATGCGTGAAGTTACAATGAAATGTAAAACAACTCTGAGGCCCTGTGACCCGGTCCCCGCAACGTCTTGAATATTTTGGCATTAGCGGCTAGTTCACAGTAGTCGCTACCGAAACCCCGGTCACAGGTCATCAGAGTGGCGCGCGCATCACATTGTTGACAAACATCATGGGCCCACAGAATTACCTTCAAGTGGTCTCGTAGCTCAGTGGTTGGATGCTGTGTTTCTGATACGGCGGCCCGGATACGATTCCAGCAGCAAGACATGCCATTTTTTTTAAAGTTATATGTGTTAAAATATTTTTTTCTTGATTTTGGGCTTGTCTTGGGTTAGTTTTATTAGGTGCGCCATGGAGCAAGCGGAGGGCCATGCGTGAAGTGAAAATGAAATGTAAAACAACTCTGAAAGCCTGTAACCTGGTCCACGCAACACACTGTCTAGTTCACAGCTTGCATTCCGTTTGCTATTGATTGAAAGAGATATAGATTTTTTTCAAAGGTTGTTTGCAACGTTTTTGATATGTAAACATCTTACGCGGCGGTAGGACGGTAAATCTCGGCAAATGGGACGGAAATGTCTAAACTGATGTGACATCATAACCCATGCGCATTGTGGAGCAAGCTGATCCAGGACGGCCGTGATTGCAACGACTCAAGTGGCGCTTCTAACAAGCTAGCCGCTAGGGCTGGGTTTTCAGGTCCATTATGTCGATATAGGACATATATTTACACATCGGTGTCTCGAGTACTAGTAGACTCGCTCATTTTTATTTTTTTTATTTTGGGCATGCCTTGGGTTAGTTTTTGTTGCTCGCGCCCCCGTAGCCAGCGTAGGGCCATGCGTAAAGTGAAATATTAGACAATATAAACTAGTAAACAAATGCTCGACCAATAGTAAAAGGAATGCATGTTGTGAATTAGCCGCTGCTGTTTTAGGCAACTGCCAGGATGCAGAGCCTTTCTCGGAAATATCCGCCCTAGTCCTCACGTCTGACGAGTCCCAGGTATTATAAACACATTTCTGACAAATGGGTGTCTTTATGGTCCAGGAAACTGCTATCAACGAGCCTTGTTGCTTGTAATTAAATGCTGCATTTCTGATACGCCCGGGATTAATTCCAGTGGCAAGCCATATATATTTTTAAAAGATGTTTGAAAAAAGCTTTTTTTTTCTTCATTTTGGGCATGCCTTGGGTTAGTTTTTGTTGGATGCGATCCCGTAAAGTGTTAAAAATACATATGCAACATTGTGATGCGCACGCAAGCCCATGACTCGTCGAGCGGGAGAACTCTGGCAGTTATTTCCTGCGTGCCAGGATCATTAATTCGAATTTGGTTCAAGATACGTTTTTAATTCGTCAGGAGTATATTTGTTGAACGAATCGAGAATTATGCCCCAGCTGAGCCGTGCCTTCTTAGCGGTCACTGTCATAGAGTTTTGGTCATTTTGTGGTGAGTTTAGCGGGAGCTAAACCATAGATCATCCATCGCTTGCTATTAGTATTAGTTTTCACGTACCGCATCAGAGAGCTTGATAGTTGCGCCCGCATTACGTTGCTGACAAACAGCATATCTTTAGGATCTAGCGTAGCGATAGCGAATTGAATTTGGCCCGTAGCTCGGCGGAAGGATGCTGAGTCTGCAATACAGCGGCCCGGGTCCGATTCCAGTGGCAAGACATGTTTTTTTAGTTTTAATATTATGTGTAAGGACTTTTTTCTTCATTTTAAGCATCCCTTGGGTTAGTTTTGGTTAGTTTTTGTACGTTGTGCTCGCGTAACGACCAACGAGAAGGAGCGAAGCCAGAGGAGGGCCATGCGTGAAGTGTAATATTAGACATAGACATTTTTGTCAAGAATGTGATGCGTGCGCTACTCGGAAGTTCTCTGATGTGGTATGGCATTTACGGCAACGTCTTGCCCTGCAATTCTGCATCCACCCATCCAGTACTTCAGTGCATCCTTATTCATTTTAAACATGATATTCCCTATTTAAATTTAAACCTGACAACATTGTTTATATCTGTCTAATGGTGTGGTGAAGAGCGTCTTCCCAAATTTGTTTATGTTTTTTAGTATGTATTTTGAAATTGTTTATAGTTTTATTCATTCTCATTACAAAAAGCAATGTGCGATAATGGTTTTATTGGCGTGGTTTTCGTTGAAAACAAGGACTGTGTTTCTGTGATAAGTTAGCATTATTTTATTCAACAATGAAAACAATAAAACCATTTTATTGCTCTTAATTAAGCTTTTATTTTCAGACATTTTAGCATGCTTAGTATTGATTTAATGTTGTAGAGGCTGTACTGGTTACTGGTCTTATATGTACAATTTGTCGGCCAATACGCTCCAATGCAAGATATTATATATTTATTCAATCAATAGTGTAGCATAAGCACCAATGGGCATGTGCAGTGTTTCAAGTTTCAACCCCCACAGTTTTCACTTCATCCACCCTAAAGTTGACTGTAAATCAAGAGTGTTCAAATCAATAAGAAAACTAATCTATAGAGTGCAATGGCCATCTGGAAAAAATTAGAACAAGATATAGATTACCATTTTGGAGTTAATTATCAAAAATACAGGCTCTGAGTGTGGAACAACTTCTTACCACAGAAGACAAAATTGGCTTCAACCATGCAAACACTAAGGAAAAAAACTAGTCCATTGAAATGTAAGTCTGGTAATGTTTTTCATATTCGTACTTACCGTTCCTAAGAAACAAAGCACGGGAAATAAAAGTTGATAAGCATGACACAATTAGGTAATTCTTGTAAAGTAATTTGTCTTTTACTCCCTTTAAAACAATCGCATAAGATAGGTTTATGGTCTACATATTCTACATCGAAATGAACTATAAAAATTTGATTTCTAGCAAGTGTTTTAGAGCATATTTGTTGAACTATAATTCTTAGGTCAGCTTTTGGTAAAATAGAGAAATCACCATAAAATAATTTTTGCCTGAAATCTTAGTCTAACCACTTTAAAAAGTGAATAGTAAGTTAGTTTAATGTGTTTGTGGTTAATGTTCTGGTTTATGCAGATTTATCCTCATTATTGTTTTTTTTTTATTTTAACCTATCAGTTTCATGATTATCACTACATTTGTTTCGACAGTTTCAAGCAAGCATGCTTAAAAGTGAAGCAGCTTCAAATGAAATCTCAGTCAACACAAGTGACATATAAGTTGGGATTAACTTTCCAAGTGGCTTAGAATGTTCAAATTAAATCCAAAATATTTTAGAGCTCACTTGAACCAAGCAGGGATTGGGGGCCTCAATCATGTATGACCCACATTAATATATTGAGAGATCTAATTTTTTTTTCCATATGAGTCAATTGTGTTCGGTAGTGATAATTTGGGTCTGTCTGACTAAAACAAGAAATCTGTAATTTCTTGTGTCAGATTTTTGATGTCTCAATGATAAGATTTTTTTTGGAAGCAAATTTAGTCAGTTTTAAGACAAATTAACTTATAGCATGAAAATCTGGTTTCCACAAATTATGCATTCAATGCGTGAATTGATAAAGGACTAGATTGGGTTCTCAGCTGTCTTGAATTTGATATTAGTTAAATCAACATTCATATCATCATGTAGATATGTTCTTCGGTATGTACTATTCCTAGTAGGTAAGTCATGTATTCTAAAAACCTTAAAATTTTAAATATCTACTGCCATTGAGATAAGTATATGCTACAATTTTGAGCAATACCAGCCTTCAGAACAGAATTTGAATTACCCCAATTGTCTTATGCTTGAACAATATAAAAGTTTCATTACCTTCTTAAATAAAACTGTTTTAATTTTCATATATTCGCAGGATAACTAATATTGGATCTTGATCTGCTTCTTAATCTTTTTGATAACTTTTAGTCAAAAATGAAACCACACGATTTTTGGGTGATGGAGTAAGTTTTAAAGCAAAGCTTATTGGAATTTTGGAGGTGTCTGAGGCTAGGGGTGACAGAATGTGTCAAGAGGCGCTTTGTGATTTAAAAATGGCTATCAGAGCAGCTGGAGAACATAAACAAAGAATTACCGTGAACATTGCTATAGATGGATTGCGGCTAAGAGATGAGAAGTCTGCGGTAAGGAGCAAAATTATCTTAAATGAGATCTAAATGTCATTGTGTTTGGTAACTGTTTTCTACTAATTTTGGTTCTCTGAGAATCATTGGAGTTTAATTGATATTTATTCTTAAACCGTATTTAATGAATACTTTTCAGGATTGTCTGTATCATCATCCAGTACATAAAATATCATTTATTGCACAGGATATGACCGATTCTAGGGCCTTTGGATATATTTTTGGCTCTCCAGACACTGGTCATAGATTCTTTGGTATAAAGACAGATAAAGCAGCAAGCCAGGTAGAAGCTTTATTATTATTATTATTGATTTTTAGTAAAATAAAAGTGAAATTTAGTAATATAGAAAATTGAGTAATGTTTCAAATTCTATATAAAAAATGCAGTACCAGATTTTATTTATTTTTATATTGATTTGAAATGCTGCTAGTTAAGGCTAAGGTGATTTTTCATCTGAAATAAAGTGCATATTCATGCATTCACTTTAGTAAAGACTAGAGATGTGCATATATTTGTATAACTTTCACCTTTTGTTAGTATTGTATTATTGAGCTTTACAATTGGAAAATGTTTCTCTGGGATTAAACCATTCAGAATCCCATTATTAGATAATATTCGATATATTTTGTTTTGGTAGTATCAATTTTTTTTGTTCTATTACAGACATTAAAGTAGTAACCCAGAATAGACTGGAATTAAAACCTGTTATAGTTGCTAATTATATTTACCTCTTTATTCTGTTCTGTCCCATTAGTAAAGGAGTGAACAAATTTTACGTTTGACAACCTATATTACTAGTAACTTTTGCCTTAATCACAATTTTTTTACCTAGAAAATCTTGTGTTCTGTGTACTATTAATTATGAGATACAGAAAGTACCATGTTTTGTTTAATAATTCTTTATCTATTAGGCACATTATTCTTTACAGCAACACGAAAGATGTCACCATATCTCAGGTGTAACTAATGTTGTTGAGTATAGAGTGGCATTTTTTTCACCAACTATGAATTGGTTTCTTTGGACAAAAGTGCCGGTTTAGTAATTGTGATCTGTATCACCTTGCTTTGAGTTTACCTATCATAGCAAGTAAAATAGTTTAATCCTTCTAATAATTATTATGACTTTAAATCAGTAGACTTTGTTCTAATGAAGCAGTGCTTCTTGTCATCCAACATTTGACTGGTTGTCTATTTTAAATGGTGGTCTAGATGGTACTATTGATAACTTGTATTCTATACTTTTTACTGTTTTGGTGAAGGTTTTGGTATGTTGGTGCATGTGTAGCGGTTCCAACCTAATGACAGGCATATCCATCACAGCTTTCAAATAATTTCAAAAATCTTATATTTCAGAAAAAAATCCTTCACAATATTCTCAAGCAATCAAAAACAACTGTTGGTCATAATACCTTTTCTCTATTGCATAGACAGTGTTCATCTTCAAGAAATGCTGACGATAGCATCAGAAAAAATCTGAAATTTTTCTGGAACTGTGTCTGCACTTTGTCTAATCAAGGTACTATAGATAACCAAAGATATTTATCTTGGTACCACTAAGACAGATAATGGAGTTGATATTTCTAACTTAGTTGCATTTATGTTCTTCAGATTATAGCCTCTAGTGTTCCTTCTCACAAAACTACTTTCTAGTTCATTGGTACCATTTCCAACAGTTCTACTTCCGACAAGGAAAAATATCTGAGATTGACAAACGAAGGTAAAGGTCTGGACGGCATTCCAAATAGAGTCTTGAAGTTATGCACTCAATTTCCTTATCTCCTTTTATATTGCATAGTTTCTAAAATCCCTCATGTTTGGAATATTTTGTTAAATACAATATGAACTATTTGTCAACGGTAGTAAACTTGATGAGGTTTAAAAAATGTCATACCTTGGCCTTCTCTTGCCAGTGTCTTGTCTGTAGTCTACCTTTAGAAATGTTCGGTTTTTGGTTAAGTGGCAGAAAAGAAAATATTATGTTGTAATGCTCTCATTAAAAAGGTTAATGTAAACAACGCAAATCTCACTCCATGTGATAATTTGCATTGTTTTAAATCAGGTTTTAAAAAAATATATCTTGTGAATATAACATTTTCTTTCTTGTAGGTCGTAATTGCCATGAGGGATTTATTCCAAGTAGTTTTTGCCTTGAAGAAAAAGGAAATTGAAATAGCCAAACAACATTTAGAAAAGAATTATTTACCCACCTCGCCTCTTTTTTCAGACAGCCCCAGCTCTGTCTCCAAGGTAAGAAGAAAAAAGACTTGGGTATGTATCTGCTTTTTGACTTCTTTCATTTTAGTAATGTTTCTATATTTTCGCACTAGGCTTAGTGATGCTATAATGCGAATATTTCCATAAACTACGAATACTTCGGAAATATTCACTTTCGTTTTTAGAATACACACTAAAAAGAAGTTCCCGTGAATATTCAGACTTTAAATTGCCCGCCAGCAGTTTCACAGTACCTTTTTGCATTTTACGCCACTGTTTTCTTCTCGGCCAAATAAAAAATGCAAATTAAAAAAGCGTTTTCATATTCCATGATAAAATAAACATAACCGAACTTTCTGTAACAGTATTAAACAAAAATTTCTTACTCTGGCTAAAGAGAAAATTGTATAAAAGGCAACATCGTTTTTGGGGTAGATCATCTAAGTTGGTAAAGGGTCTAGGTTTGATGTATTTTTTTACAATAAATTTAGAGCTGCCTGACAAAGAGCCAGTAACTTATTTTAATTATTTATGTACAATTAAAAATTAAATCTAGTTCTCATTTATTATTTAAACTACAACACAGTTTTATCCACAATACCGAAACACAATTTTAGTATTCGACGCGCGTTTCTCTATTCATGTTAGCATCATCCAGAGATGATTACAGTTTTAATCATCTACTGATGATCTTAACATGTACCACGTTTTCATGGTTTTCGAAATCATTTTGAATACGGATTTGGTATTGAAACCCTCATGAAAACAATAATTATTCAAATTGTTTTCACTCAAGGTCGTTTCACCTTTTTTTGGGATCGCATCGGGATTTAAATTAACTAGACACTGGATCGGAAACAAATTGAAAAAGTTTAATTAGATTTGTTTATGTTTACTGGTTTTGCCGGTTTTCGGTGCTATTTTTGCAAAAAGAAAACAAAAGTTGATAATAAATAAATAAAGCTTTATTGTTATTAAACACATTGTGCTATTGAAAAAGCTGTAATAAAGAAGAATAAAAAATAACACAAAATGTAAATCATAACCTAACAATCCTAAAACTAATAAAATAGTTCCAAAACCAATTTAAGAATGGCCCTAGAAGTATTCCTCTATGCTCTAATATGCCTTAGAAATTAACATTTTCTTCACCTCCCTTCTAAATAATTTATGTACTACAGTCTTACGCAGTGGCTCTGGGAGGTGGTTAAACATCTTTTTACTTTTATAAAATATCGATTTTGTATTAAAGATACCCTCGGTAAATTTATATTGAAAGACGAGCGGTGTTATTTACATTAGCTGAATGGATTATGGATGAATACTTCTTGTGCATTAGATAAGTAGTCTCGAGTATAAAAATTGCTAGGAGGCTCAATATTTTTTGATTGATAAAGTGAAGCTTGCTAGAGTCCTTATACTTAAGTCCACAAAGAATTCGTAGGGCACGCTTCTGTAAAACAAACACTGAATTAAATAAGTAGTCAGATGAAACCCCATAACGCAAGTGAGAGTCAACCAGTGCAAAATAGACACCTTTAGCTACAGATATATTTAGGTTTCTCTTAACTGTTTTTATAGCAAAGCAGCCTGATTCCAGCTTAGAGCTCAATATGCTGGTCAAACTATAACTTGTTGTCAATGACTAAGCCTAGGAATTTATTAAAATTAGTAATACTAACAGCTTGAGAACCCAAACAAACATCACTTAAGACACATTTAAAACTTAAAATATTTGTTTTTGGCACATTAAAAGACAGACAGTTAATGTCACACCATTCCCTAACATTGGCCAGATCCTGGTTTGCCATTTCCATGAGAATGTTTATGTCTTTACAATGTCAAAAAAGAGTGATGTCATCAGCGAAGAATGTGCACTTGCCAAACTTGACTATTGATGGTAAGTCATTTACATATAAGAGGAAGAGCAGGGATCCAACAACCGAGCCCTGTGACACACACCTCATCTGATTCACTATTGTCAAAATGAACCTTTTGACATCTATCTGACAAAAAGGATCTCAACCATTCCAAAATAGAACCACGAAAGCCATAGGCTTCAAGCTTCCAGAGTAGAATCTCATGTAAAACACAGTTGAAGGCTTTAGCCAAATCACAAAACACTCCCGCGGGAACCTCTCAATAATTAAGGCTCAGAAAGAGATCTTCCAACACAGGAAAGATGGCATCGTTTGTGTTTTTTGAATCCTGAAAACCAAATTGGAACTTATTTAAAATATTAACCATCCTTTCTTTAAGAAGTTTTTCGATGATTTTTGACAGTGAAGGCAACAATGGAATTTGTCTGTAGTTGGCAAGAGTATCTTCACCCTGCTTAAGAATGGGAATAACAATAGCATTCTTTAGTATATCAGGAAATTCACCATTTAAAAAAGAGGCGTTAACACAGTGAGCCAATGTAGTAAGGGCTGATATGGGTAGGTTAGCAAGGGCCTTACTGGAGATGTCATCCCAGCTTGAAGAATTTTTATTTCTCGCAAAACATCCTCAATTTCTTTGGCTGTTACAGGTGTGAAGTAAAAAGACTCACCAGTCCCTCTCTGTAAGAAAGATAAAGGTTCAGTTACGGTGGCTGGGATGACCTGACTCCGTTGAGAGGCAACAGAACATTAGAAGGAATTCAATTTGTTAGCATCTAACTGAGAGTCATAATTTATTGATTTTGTTGCACCCCTCCAGGTCTCTTTTTGTTTGTGATGAGCCGACTCTAGTCTATCGCTAAAATACTTATCTTTAGCAGCTTTTATGGTTTTGCGATAAATTCTATATTTATTAAAAAATTCGTAAAAGAATTATTGTCTAAAAACAACTTCCTCAATGTTTGTAAATATCTCATATTTTTAGATGGAACCTTTAGGCCCTTAGTTATCCAAGGTTTTATGGCTTTTGATTTAATATGTAGGGAAATTTCTCAGTAAAAACTGACCCATGGCCTGACAAACCAATATTCAGCACTGAACCGGACACAATACCACTAACATTTGAACATACATATTCCAAAATGAAGGCTGAGTTTCGTATTACTCTAGTAAAGTTATCAACATGCTCTTCCAAACCATGAGAACATAACAAATGTCGAAGTGATAACTGACCCCCGGTTTGTTCCTACATAATTAATATTAAAGTCACCCGATTTAATAACACTTGAACGAGGAGGTAAAGCAGTTAAGAGTAATTCTAGTCTTTAAGAGGAAGGTATCTCACTACATGAATTAGGAGAATGATATACACATTCAATAAACAGATTAAGTCTTACAGAATATATCACAGAACATTCAAAGCAGAGCTCATCACAATGATAGCTGTATTTGGTTTCTTCCTTAAAGCTGAAATTTACGTCATCCCTTACAAGAATAATTGAGCCACCATGTGCAAGGTGACTTCTACAGTATTTGGTTTTAACGCTATAATTGAAAATATGAATTGGTTTCTCAGCTTTTAGTCAATGTTCTGTGAGCAACAAAATTGCTGGATAGCCAAGTTGATCCAGAAACAGTTCTAAATCGCCAGTCTTAGATCTTCATGATTGGATATTTAATAAGAGAATACTTAGACTATTGGTGTCTACCCTAAAAAAGAAATCTCTCTAATGTTGGACATTTTGGAAGTTGGAAGTTATGAGATGTCACTTTCTCAACCTCCATTGTAGAGTTCCCGCTAGACTCCCCAACCAAGTTTAAGCAAGCTTTCACAACCTCTGGAGAGTCTGAAATTTCTACAAAAATTAAGTTCCAACTAATGCTACAATTAATTGCATTGACTACGCTGAGCCACAGATCCAGCAACCAGCTGAGCAATATGACTATTACTCATCTTGAATCCCCTGCAGTTTGTCATATTACTCATCTTGAATCCCCTGCAGTTTGTCATATTTATATGGGAAACACTCAGCTACAATTATTCGCTCGCTTTAGAAACTGCCGAAAGTGATAATTAAATCTATAAACCATGTCATACTGATTACTTATACCTAGTGGACATGATAAAAAAAATAAAATTTGTTTAAACATGATTTCAGGTTACTCCAAATAGCTTTAATTCTAGGAAACCTATTGCTTAAAAAATCATTTGAACCCGCCAGCACAACAACATAGTCTTTCTCGGTGTAAGTTTTTGGTCAGAGGTATGCCGCTTTCTGTCACATTAACAAAGTCACCACCTGGCTTAATATATGATTCTACTCTAAATTTTTTAAGAGATTGGCACTTACTAAGCGCATAATTAAGGTATTTGCCATATTCATCAGCCAGAATAAAAAACCTGCCTCTGCTAATGTCCACCACGCTATTTTGAGGGCCAAGAGGCCAGCCAGGGGTTCCCAGCCTGTCCTCTGTGAGCTCAGATAGAGATGAAGATGTTGCATTTTAATTGCCATCGAGTTGCTTCATAGACAGTAGCTACACCTCCTGGGTCTTCACCACCAGTGCTTCGTGCAACCTCTGTAGTTCGGAACGGTAAGTTCCATTGTCATTTTCAAGGGCCGCAACATGTCTTTCGTAATGCCTCCCATTTCAACCTTATCTCTCTCCAGCTCCTGAATATATTTAAGGTTGCCACGAATATCAGCCTCCAACTCACCTTGCTTCTGCTTCAGAAGGGCAAAATTCTTGCTCAAGTCATTTATAGTCTCCCCACTTTGCTCAATTTTGGAAACATATTCCTGCTCAGAAGTAAAAACTGTGAAAAGTCTTGGGTATTCCGTTTTAGACGAGATATATGCCTCTCTTTATCCTTTAAGGTGTTAGACAGATCATTTATCTGCTCATTTAAAGTTGAATCAACAGAGAAACGGAGTAGAAACATCAATCATTAACACCCCCAACATGGAGGAATGTTTGGCGCGAAAGAAAAGATGTATGTTTACTCGAAATATTTCGCGATGAAATAATGTCAATTATTATGTTACAACTGTCAAATCGATTTCAATTTTATTTTTGTTTCTGCATGAAAACGGCGAAATGGATTGGCTTCAAAATCATTTCAAAACTCCATGAAAATGTGTGAATGGTTAGTGAAACGTGCGTCGAGTATAAAAATTGTGTTTCGATGTTTCGATGTGTATAAAACTGTGTTATAGTGCATTTTGCCGAAGGTTGCAAACCCCAACTTAGTTATTATGTAAAGTTACAAGACACATTGAGTTCGAGACTCAATGATCAGTATTGTTGCCAAATGACCACGGCCAACGAGAAAAACGCAAACAAGATGCGACGTTTTAGCTTTTTTGGTCGATGAAATAAATTAATTAAATTCAACTTCACAAGATCATTTTGCTTCCAGCGTTCCGAGTTGCTTGAATCTGATTGGTGATGCGAAATTTAAAATGAATAAATTCGTAAGTGCGTCACATGAAGCTTAATAAAAATTTATTTTAACTTGGTTTTAATATCTAAATTGAGGATTCGAGCTGATTCTCTGTCCATGTTAGTATCACGGGATACGATTAAAACCACTGTGCCTAATTTATGCATGCACCTTTAAAATAAAATAGAAGCAGTTTGGATCATAAAATTAAATGTTCCTTTAAATTTCGACAGGTAACGAGTATTTCCGAAATCTTCGCAGCAAAAGATAATTTTACATCACTATTTTGGCTTATAGCACTTTATAGGAAGATCTTGGTTGTGATTTCCATTACTATTTTATTAATTGCAATAATATATTTTTATTTATTTATTACTATTGCAATTTGTGCAATGCTAAAATATAAAACATATATCATGCTATCATGTAATGCACATTTCAGCCTTCTGAAAAGTCCAAAACTGAGCCAAAAGGAACAGCTAATTCATCTGAGAGTAAAAACAGCGGTACTGCGGTGGCAGATTTAGTTGATTTAGAGTTAGAGCTTAACAGTTTGCAACAAGGATTGAATCAGATGGAAAGAATTACACCCTCGGATCCATTCGGATCTAAGGATGATCCATTTGGGGACAGTTTCATAAGTTATCCTATTAATGTAAGTTTTTTTTAAAATTTATGTGCACATATAATTATGTGTTTTTTACGCGTATTTCCTAGATTACTACAGAAGTGTGATGTCTTTGTCAGCGTGGTTAATATTCTGAAAGTTATTAAAGATTCAAAAATCTATTTTTATTGACGGAACCAAATAAAACAATTTTAGAAAGTAATGTTATATTGCAACGTACACTCACTTTCGTTAAAAATGGAATTTTGCAATAACATTTCATTATCATATTTTTCTATCTTAGAAACTTATTTTACCACCTCCACCTTCATCTGGCCGAGAAAGGACAAGTAGAACTTCAGAATGCAGTAGTACAGTAAGCACTAAGACACCTCCTAATACTGCAGCAAGTCTTGATAGTGTCTCAGATTCACTTTTCAGTTCCAAAGCAAATAAAGAATTTTCATTCTCTCGAGAGTTTAATAGTTCACATGAAGAGCCTAGTAGTGGTGATTGGTTTAATCCGTCATTCGGAAACAGTATTTTTGAGGATCCTGCAGCGCTGGTACCTGCTGAAACTGTCAAAGATGAGAAACATGAGGCAGCAAAACAAGAAATTATGTCCCAATTTGATGTTTTTACAGAACTTGATCCGCTAGGTAAGTAAAGCTGGAGTTGGATAACATTTGCTTGGAGTTTTAATTTTGCCTTTTTGTTTATTTTCGTTACTTTTGTAATGTATATCTTAGAAGCGTTTTATGAATTGATTGACTTCTTCATACAATCAATTAAGTGGAAATTTATACCTAAAACACTTGCACCTCATCGTCACATTTACCATCATAAAATAAAACTTAGTTGTGAGCAAATAGCGTAGTTTATTGAATTCACTTTCAGTAAGTTCATTCTTTTCGCAGCTAATGCGCTCATTTTGTGTGGTCGTAGTTATTGCGTGGAATTCACGGAAATATTGATCAGTCACATCTGTCTTGTAACAAAGTGCCTTGGTTTAAAAAATTTTTTGTTTATTTGGGTTACAGATGTCTACACCAACTAATTCTTATCAGTATTTTGTATTCTCCAAAGAGAAATTTTCTAAATTTCTTCAAGTCAGTCGAAAGCGTAAACTGGAATTTTAATAATAGAATTTACTTTAGCTTTTACAAAAAATATATATTCCAAGCCCAAAACCCTCAGCAGCAATTAGCAATCATATTATACCTATTATAAAATGTAAATATATACATAATTTGTATTCATTCAAAGGTTGATATAATTTGTACAGACGCCAATATCTTTTTGCCAATTGCTAAATTGGAATAAAAAAGTTTAGGGGGACTCATTCTGTTGCTAATTTTTATAAACTTTATCAACATTCCATTTACAAAATCATCAATTTAATTTTGCCAATGATACCATCAATGAATCATTGAATCTAACAAATGACTGGTTTCTGCCAATAGTTTAAGTTCAAATAATTAAATAAGCATCATAGCTTTTTACGTATCAACCTCACTCCTTTGGGAATTCAAGTTCTATCTTTAGAACTCAGGTTATAGTACACGTAAATTAAGCATATAACCATGGAATAGGAGAAATAATTCATAAAGTTTTTATATTACGTATACATTTTCCTAAGGGTATTAGGACCAAAACCCTAGTTCTCCAGTGTCCGCAACATCCCTTATTTTTGCAAAGAAACACCCCTGAATGGTATATTATGCTGGTTTTTCTCAGTTTCGTCGGAAACCGTTGTTCAAACGTAAAAAAACAAAAATGTTCGCCATTAAATTCTACACAAAAACTGTTCTATAAATATATTAGCTAATCCTCACTGAAATCTCCCAAAATACGTTTAAAGTTTTGGGTAGTCTTTAGTAGGCCGCCAAGTTCAGCGATCTCACGTACGTATAC
This sequence comes from Pissodes strobi, assembly GCA_016904865.1. Taxonomy (NCBI): domain Eukaryota; kingdom Metazoa; phylum Arthropoda; class Insecta; order Coleoptera; family Curculionidae; genus Pissodes; species Pissodes strobi. The sequence continues at coordinate 369,385 of MU182291.1, read as the reverse complement.
TGTCATACATGAGAAAAAAATTATTACAGGTAACAGTAAAAAGTAACAGTAAAAAGTAAAGTAAAACAGAACTCTGGATATCCATGTGATATCTGTCGGCATGTATTCTGCAGGACCTCTATGAAGATTTCAACAACGGAATTAAGAGCAATTGTGCTTGTTACAAGAGTGCTGCCATTCATATGCAAGGAATGCTTAGATTGTATAAGAGAGTTACCAGACCCAGCCCTAAAGAAACAAGTAAAAAAATATCAAGAAGAGCTAAATAACCTAACGCCAAAACCTTGCAATGAAGTGAAGCAAGTCAGAGAAGATCTGAAGGCTTTAACCAAAAGGGTTAACGAAGACCTAAGCTATGAAGATGCTGTAAAGATGTGTACAGCCAATAATGTCAAGCTAAAAAGCAGTGTAACCAAGCTGGAGCAAGAAGTCAATTTTATAAAAACGAGCCAAAAGAAAGCTAGCCTGGACCACAAAGATACAGGGACCTATATAAAGGGTGACCAAACACCCTCACAAAGAGCTTATCTGAAAGAACTATTGACAGATCTTGAAAACCGCAAAGCAGGTGGTGAAAATAAATTAAAAATCAAATACGTAAATGGAATCCCTAAAATTATCAAGTCCAACAATAATAATCTAAACGAAAACATTACAACGGCAGGGGACAGCACAAAAAACTAGACAACTCAGAGGATCTTGAAGTCACATTTTGGTATACTAATTTGGAGTCAATGGCAAACAAGCTAGATGAATGGAAATTAAGTATTGCTACATACAAACCAACCTTTGTCTTCATAACAGAGATAGTATGAAGGATAGTGCCATAAATATTCAAGGATACAACAATTTTCGTAAAGACAGAGCAGATCGAACAGGAGGTGGTGTATGTATACTGGTCAGAGCCGAGGCCAATGGGCGAAAGATGCACTCAACAATATCAGATAAACATGAAACTCCAGCCCCCATTGACTCAACTCAGGTTAGTAACACGAAGCTACAACTGGCCTGTATTTATAGACCGGGTTACATAAGTGTTGACCAAAAACTACCAAATGATTAATGTAATAAAAGAGGCCTTCATATCAGATACAGCAACCTACATACTAGGTGACTTCAACTATCCCCAAATTGCTTGGGAAAATTTGATGCTGGAGTGACAGGACAGATGCGTTCAGGAGTTTCTAGATGCATACAAGGAAATACATGGTGAACAAATTGTTAAGTTTCATACCAGAATTCGAAATGTAGAACAGTCACTATTTGATCTTTTTCTTGTGAATGACAGAAAGTCTATGTATGACGTACAAAGTGGTCCCCCTCTGGGACGCAGTGACCATGTGATAATAACTGCCAACACTCAAATAAAATGTATTACTCAACCAACTAAGAGATTACAAAGGAGAGATTTCAGGTCAACAGACTATAATGCAGTAAATGCTTTTCTCAGTGAGCAAGACTTTCAACGGAGCCCAGAACAGCACTATTATGAGAGATATGCAAACATTGTGCCAATTAAGACGAACGACGTAAAAACGAACCCTGCAAAACCTTGGATTAGGTACCTTTTTGCAGAAATTGACAAACAACGTAGACTGTGGGACAAATATAGACACAGTAGTTAGAACGAGGACTACAGAACATACCAAAACCACAACAACAATTTGAAAGTAAAAATCGATACAGCAAGAAGAAACTATGAAAATGGAATCCTAATGTCTCAGTCTCAGAAACAGATCTATAAATTCATCAACAGAAAACTGTTTTCCAAGGTCAGCAATATAACACTTAAAGACGAATTGACCGGGGAAAGGATAGTGAACATAGCGGAGGCTTTTGCGGAGAAGTTCGAGTCTGTGTATACAGGGGAGCCCTGTGATGAACAGCTCCCGATATTACCTGGGGCAACTAGGGTACACGGATCCATCGACACCAACCACTTCACACTGGAGGCAGTAAAGGAAGCACTCAGCAGTTTGAAAAATGATTCTAGTCCGGGACCTTACAATATGCCCACTATATTCTTGAAAAACTGCATTGACCAGACATATTCAACGATTGCATGGAATCAGGAGCAATACCATCGATTTGGAAACTAGTCATTGTTATCCCCATTTATAAAAAAGGTAACAAATATCTGGTCGAGAACTACCTACCGATCAGTCTCACATGTCACCAGTGTAAATGTATGGAAAAAGTCATAACAAAAGAGCTTACCACCTTTCTGATTGCCAACAACATTATTCTATTGACGCAACATGGTTTTCTTCCTGGTAGGTCAACAACCACAAACCTACTGTTGTGTCTCAATGACTGGACTCGTGCAGTTGATGAGGGAAACCCCATCGATAATATATTTGGATTATGAAAAAGCATTTGATAAGGTCCCCCATAAAAGACTCCTACTGAAACTTGAACATTATGGAATAAGGGGTAAGCTTCTAAACCTAATAAAATGTTTCCTGTTAGAGCGCACCTTCCAGGTGAGAGCGGGTGGATCGTTGTCAAGTGAGCAAGGGGTGGGGGGTGGTGTTCCGCAGGGATCAGTGCTGGGTCCACTGCTGTACATCGTTGATCTCATACAATACCAGGTCTAGCAGATCTGTCTTTGCGGATGACACTTGATCTGCGAAGAGATCTGCTGGAAATAGAAAAATGGACAAGGACATGAAAAATGAAATTAAATGAAACAAGTGTATTGTACTGAGTATGGGTCCAAAAAGTCCAAAATTGATGTATACAATGAATGGAGTACCATTGCAGCGTGTTGATCAGCAGAGGGATCCTGGTGTTCTGATGAGTAGCGATCTAAAATGGGAAGCCCACATCAACAAAACTGTAAAAAAGGCAAATTCACTTATATATATGTGCCAGAAAGCTTTCAAGAATCAATCAGTGGAAATGATAAAAAAGTTATATATAACCTACATAAGGCCAAAATTGGAGTTTGCCCATTCGGTGTGGAACCCATATTTTGTTGGTGATATTGAAAGGCTAGAAAAGGTGCAGGTGCAGCGCAGAGTAACAAAAATCCCACCTTATCTGAAAGAACAGCCATACATTGAACGGTTGAAGCACATGGTTAAATAATGTAATCCAACTCTAAGACATCCACATCGCTTACCGCAACCCTTTTTACAGCTGCATGATATAACTTTCAGATTTCAGATATAACGTCAGTAGATAAAATATTGCCCGTTTTTTTCCAACCCCACTGCGTTGCCTGTATATCTTTTCCTCGCGAAGATTGAATTTGGTGAAATACCCGGTAAAAATGCTGTTTTAATGCTGCAGATGTTGGTGGCAATCTAGACAAAATTACGGCATGAGTGGATTGGCCAACCAACTTATTATTAAAAAAAAAACTGTAACTATTCAATGAAGCTTCCTTTCGATCAGCTTTATAGAACTCAAGTGTGAATTTCTCACCAGAACTTTCAATTGGCCCTTTCGTAGACTGATAATTGTTGAAAATATGTTCATCTTCCAAATCCTTTCTCTTGTTTAATATTTTTAAGATTTGAGATTTTCTTTTTCCGAAAAAAAGCAGGAGTGGTACCACAACCACTAAACGCATGTGCATAGTCAAAGTCAAAAATTGCTTTATTATCATAAACACAAAGTGTTGTTGACAAAGCCATGATAGAAGAAATATGTAAAAAGGATAAAAAATACAAATAATTACTAATATTACTAACCATAGTTGGTGAAAATAGAAATCATATACAATGAATAGAAAGTTAAAAAGGGTTAAAATGTTTTTAAAGTATAGAGAAAGCACCTATAAACTAATTCTATTGAACTACCAATTTAGTTTAAAAGTAAAATACAAGTAAACAGGTATAATAAAAACACAATAGTACAAACAAAAATACAATGTATAAGTAAAATAAAGTTGAGACAAAATGACACACTCTTGACAACACACAGAAAAGAATAAATACAATAGGCAAGTCACTTACTTATGGACACCAAACTGCCACCATCATAGACAAAATTGTTATGACGTATGATCAACTATAAGAGTAAAAAAGACAAAAAGCCAGATTAGAAATGATCCAAGAAGTATTCCTCTATATCATAATATGCCTTCAAGAGCAACAATTCCTTAACTTGCTTCCTAAATTGCTTATACTCTACAATTTTTTAAATGCTCTGTGGCAGGCGATTAAATATCTTCTTGGTTTTGTACACAATGAAATTCTGTGTTAAGGAAGAATTAGGAATGGGTAAGTTTATATTAAATCATGATCGGGTATTATTTAAATTCACGGAATGAATTATGGATAAATACTTTTTATGCATAAGACAAACAGACTCGAGAACAAAAATTGAAGGAAGAGTCAAAATTTGCTCTTTGATAAAAGAAGGTTTGCATGACTCTCTACTTTTAAGTCCACATAAGCATCTCAAGGCGCCCTTTTGCAAAACGAACAGTGACTGAAATAGAAAGCTGGATGAATTCCGCCAAAAACCAACTCAATATCTCAGATGAGAATCGATTAAAGCAAAATAGACATCTTTAGCCACTTTCGCATTCAATTAAGTTTTAATTACTTTTATTGCAAAACAGCCTGATGACAATTTACAGCTAATTTTCTCAATATGTTTGTCAAACCTTAACCTATCCTCAATGACTAAGCCTAAAAACCTATTAAAATTTGCCATGATTATGTTCTGTGAGCCCAAGCTTACTTCATTCAGTACACATTTAAAATTTAAAATCTTCGTCTCAGACACATTAAATGACAAACAGTTGCTGTCGCACCATCGTTTAACACTGGCCAAATCCTGGTTAATTAATCTAGTTAGTTCATGAGTATCGTTACCATGCCAGAGAAGAGTCGTGTCATTAGCAAAGGATGTGCAGCGGCCATGTTTCACTGTGAATGGTAAATCATTTATATACAAAAGAAAGAAAAGTGGTCCAAGAACCGACCCCTGAGGCACACCTGCCGTGACACCCAACTGATCCGACTCTCCACCAGCAAATCGAACTTTCTGACACCCATTTGTCAGAAAGGATTCCATCCATTTTAAGATAGAACCCTTAAACCCATGGACCTCCAGCTTCCACAGCAGTATCTCGTGCGACACGCAATCGAAGGCTTTTGCCAAGTCACAAAACACCGCCGCGGCAGCCTCCCCATCATGCAGCCCCAGGTACAGCTCCTCCAGCAAGTGAAAAATAGCATCGTTGGTATTTCTGGAGCATTGAAAGCCAAATTGACAGTTATTTATAACCTTTCTGGATTCCAAGTAATGGACCATCCTTCTCTTAAGCAGCTTCTCCATGATTTTAGATAGTGATGGTAGTAAAGATATTGGCCTATGATTAGAGGCAACATCCTCTCCCTGTTTAAAAATGGGGAAGGCTAGCTAGAAGCCTTACAGAAATCCCATCCCATCCAGATGAATTTTTATTTTTGATTTGTAGTAAAGTATCAGTTATTTCTAGAGCCGTTACCGGTGTAATGTAAAAGGAATCTGCAGGGGCCCCTTGTAAGAGGGACAAGGGATCAGCAACGCCTGCCGCAATGCCTCTAGTAATTTGAGCGGCAGCTGAACAGTAAAAAGAGTTAATAGTGTTAGCGTCCAGGTGTGACTTACAATTCGTAGATTTATCAATACCACGTAGCGAGTTAACAATCTTCCAAGTTTCCTTTTGTTTGTTTCCAACAGACTCCAGTCTGTCAGTAAAGTATTTATCTTTTGCCACTTTTATGACTGCGAAAAATCTGTCTATATTTATAGAAGTGGTGCGTAAAAGTATTATTGCTAAGCAAAAATTTACGGAGTGTATGCAAACTTCTCATATTTTTAGAAGGAACTTTCAGCCCCTTAGTTATCCAAGGCTTTTTATTTCTAAATTTCAAAGATACTACAGGGAATTTACTATTAAAAATTTCAATAAGTTTTTGGTAAAACGTCATCAAAGGGTCAAAAGGTGTTTAGTATTACACAGACTTTTCCAATCCGTACCCAAGCAGGTTTTTGAAAATTCCGCAAAGTTTCTCTTGCAAAAATTGCGTCCACGTATTCTTGTTGGTTTGAGTGGTCTTTTAGGATGGTCGAATTTACAAAATACTGCCTCATGATCTGAAAGACCAGGATTCAGCACAGAGCAACACACACCCTCAGTAAAGTTGGAGCAACACATATGTTCTAAAATAGATGCTGAATTCTGTGTGATCCTTGTAAGATCACCACATGCATCTTTAGTCCATTAGAACCCAACAGATATTCTAGTGACCTCACTAATTTATTATTTTTATCCAAGTAATTGATATTAAAGTCGCCTGCATTTACATCAGAGGATCTCGGCGGTAAGAAACTTAAAATTACTTCCAATTTCAATAAGAAAGAATCACCACATGAGTTAGGGGAACCATAAATACATACTATAAATAAATTTAGCCTATCAGATGATACCACAGAACACTCAAGATCCAGCTCACTACAAAGGTCAGCACATTTGTCACATTCCTTAAAACGATCCCGGACATCATCTCTCACAAGGATCATTGTGCCTCCATGTACAGACACAATTCTAAAATATCTATTTATTACAGTATCTTTAAACCAGTGCTCAGTGATTAATAAGACTGTTTGATAGTTAAGAGACTCCAAAAAAAGCTCAAACTGATTTGTTTTGGATCTTACTGATTGTATATTTATAAGAAGGGTTGTTAGCTTGTCTGAGTTTACCTAAAAAAAGTGCTACTATCATGTGCAAAAAGAACAGTTTCGTTAATATTTTTAATAACATTGTATATCAGAAGTTCTATAAATCTTTTTCTTTATATTCCTTTCGGCTGGTTTTAAAAACACAATATCCTTAGTTGGATTGCAATGTTTAACCATGTGCTTCAACTGCCATGAACATCAGGGTCACCTGACGAGGTATTAAATCAAGAGGACCTAACAAACGTGTAAAAAAATATGTTAGTGGATTAGGCCTACTGGAGATATCACTTAGAAAAAAAACGCGCCAGAGCTCTACCTCATCGGTGGTGTGGAAACGAGCTCAGATTAGAAAATGCATAGTAATAATGCTCTAAAATCCTCGTTGCAAAATTTAAAAATTTGACTTCGATAATATATTTATGTAAGCATATTATAGCGATTGAACTATATAAATAACTACAATTAAAGCCATTTTTACATATTTAAACAACCTGCTAAAACTACCTCTAATTTTGAACGTTGTTTGTGGGAATTCAGAGAGGATTAGCTAAAATGTTTATAGAACAGTTTTTGTGTAGATTTTAATGGCAAACATTTTTGGCTCCATACACTTTTATGTTGAACAGCGGTTTACGAGGAAATTAAGAAAAACCGACACAATGTACCATTCGGGGGTGTTTTTTTTTTGCAAAATAAGGGATGTTGCAGACATCGGCCACATGGGAACTCTTTCGGGATTTCTTCCTACCCTCTATTAGAAACCTTATCTACGTAATATGAAAACTATAAATTATTTCTTCTAAAAAGTTCCTATTAAGTTTCCGTGTACTATTAAATATTAATATAACATCATGCTGATTATCAAGACTATCTTTAAAGAACTATTTTTGCCTCTAGATGCTGTTATGATTTGGTGGTGGAGTATTAATTGTAAAAAGTATATTTTCTCCAAAGCATAATCTCTGAGAAAACAGTGACATTTTACTGAAAGGAAGAATATGTTTTAAACCAATATGGTTTTGCAACCACAATTGTACAAATAATAATAAATATCGACACATAGTTGCACTTCTAGAAAGTATCAGAATGAGGCCAGTTCGTTAGTTATGCATAATCCAATAAAAGATGATAGTAGCGATGTAACATATACTACAAGCTATACACCGACTTAAGTACCATAAAAAGTTTTATATAGCTCCTGCAATCTGCTCACAACTAATAACAACTATCATTTAAATTAACTACTAACCGTTAAGTTGGAATATCTGCGGTAAAATAAAATAATGTCACTTAGTAAAATTATATTTTTTAGTTCCCTTTCAGTTTAATTTTGGTTTCGAAGTAGTTAGATTCTTAAAGATAAAATGAAAAAGTATTTTATTTTACCCTAGGTACCGGTAGAAGTAAGCCATATATTGATAAGAAACATTTCTTTCAAGAACTCAAAAATCCTCCAAAAAAGGCGCTCAACGAGCTGGCCTCTACCACCAGCAACACAGCAGCACAAGATCTGTTTAATATCAATTTTAATCAACCGGCCACAAAAGCTCCAGCAGCCCAAAATATCTATTCCAATACAACGAATGTTTTTGCTGCCGATCCCTTTGGAGAGGATCCGTTTGTTAAGGAAGATCCTTTCGCCGACTCTGATTTCTCAAAGCAAGACCCGTTCGAAACTGAGTTTGCCGTGCAACAAGCGAGTAAAGAACTGCACGCGATTTTACAAAATAATCTCTCAAAATCTCCCAAGACAACATCTTTCGAAAGAGCCGTGCCGATAGGTACAAGTCCGAAGACGGTGCAGTTTGGTAAGGCAAACACTTTCGACGTTTACTTTGACCATTCGGCAGATAAAAAGTTGAATAGCTTGTCAACTTTAGAGGGACAAAGTATCGAGATATCCTCGGAGTCGGAAAGTGCTCCAGAACCTCCGCCACGGCCTGCAGCAACTTTGGGCGAAATTCAACCTCCACCTTTGCCACCTAAAAAGCAGGGTGATATTATCCTCAAGCCACCGCCACGACCACCTCATTCCGAGGATAATCGCTATGATTATATCGAGAATTTAGAGAGAGATCACAAAACTGTAGACTTCAAAAGTTCAGTGGATGGAAGTCCGCCTTTGCCTGTCCCTCAAAGGAAATCAAAGTTCGAGACGGATTTTACTGTGCCACCAGAACGCCCCAGGAAGCACAATCAACACTCGAGTGATGAGGATTACTTGACTCCAATATCGTTTCGTGAGCGTTCAAGTAGTCCAGGTGTTTTATTGCCCCCTCCTCAAAGACATGTTAAGAAAGAACAAAATACTCAGGTTACAGTTGCTTCGTTTTTGGAATCTAAGCCTAGTCTGACTACAAGCGTGGCAACAGACAGTTTAAATAATTCATTAGAAGGTTTAGACATGACATTGAGTCAGTTAACTTTAAGTGGATTAAATGAGTTAGCAGAGAAGTTGAAGATACCACCTCATAAATTAAGCAATATGACACTAGTGCAATTAACACATTACTTATCTACTTTCATTAAGTCTCAGTCTAATTTACAGAGAGCTGATAATGAGTTTCCTGCCTTCCAAGCAGATTTTTCGGCTAATTTTAATAATATTAGCAATACCGCAGCAACTACTGCCTCGAATTCTGATCCTTCATATGATAGATATGCCGTATTTAGAGAATTACAAGAAGAAATTAAGCAAACTAAGATTGATACGGAACCTGAAGAAATTCAGGAAGAAAATGAGCAAATTGAGAACGATTTGCCATCAGAATCGGAAGCTCAAAATGAGAATAAACCGGACAGTGATGATAAATATGCTGCTTTAAGAGAAATCGTAGAAATAGAAATAAAACGAGCAGACTTTAAAAGAGACGATGAAGACCAAAATATGAATGAAAGAGAGCTTACTACAAAGACGACCAAAGATGATATTGTAAACGAAGACCAAGGAACTATAATAGAAGATATTAATCTCGCTAACAGAGAACATACACTCCAAAAGCCCCTAGAGAAATGCATACTCTCAAAAGCATGCATTATTGAATATTTGGTTGACCAAAAAGAGCCCAAATCGAAAAATGTCACTCCTGATAAGTCTCCAGCAAGATCACCTATAACGAAGAGTCCGGTACCAAGTGCCATAACAGAAATTATTCAGTCAAATGCTCGATTGACGTCAGGCTCATTGTCGGATGTGCTTAGTGGCAGTTCTCCTGAAGTAGATAATACAGGAAGTAATTCAGATATTCCCAAAAAGAATCTAGATCCTACAGGTAATACAATTTTTCTTTTATATTTCTAAGTAATATTTTAATGTTTTTTTTATCATTTGAAGTCGTAAGAAATATTTTATTGCTAAAATGATGATTACTATGATTGATTTAAAACTATCACCTGATGTCAAGCATAATTTCACATGATAGTTGTAAACCAATCGTAATAATGCCTAAATATCCGAATAACCTTTATGGTGCATTTATAGCGATCATTTGCTCAAAGAAGGTATTATTAATGAACAATGACCGCAGCTCTGTAACGATGTGATCTGCATTATCATTTAAATCATGTATTAATAGCAATTTACAAAATTATTCAAATCTGAGCTTACAAATTAATGTGACTGCGTTTCAACATAGGTAGGAAATTCTAAATCTTATAGATGAGTGTAAATGGTTTATTCTGAGAAAAACTAATTAAGTGATTTTTTGCAGGCGGGGTATTTGCAACACCTTCGAACATAAAATGAGTTTAATCAATTTTAGGTAACGTCCTAGTCATATTCAAAGTCCTAAGGTTTTGACCGATGAACTTTAATCGACTATAAGATATTCTTAATAAAATAATTTGATTTTGACGAAATATACATCACTTAGGCAGTATACCTAATATCGGAGAATTTGTGTATAGAATAAAGTTCAACTTATCGCATATAATATAGACCGTTTTCATAAAATAACAACTTATGCACTGGAAATGCCGGATCCTGGAACCTTTTTCTGTTTTTATATAGAAACATAATGCAGGAACTATTAAACTCGTATTTGTTAATATGTTTATTTTCTGTATTCAACTACTGACTTCTTTTCTGAATTATGAATACTCGTTTTACTGCTGAGCTACTTTGCTTGAAAATAATCCCATACTTCCATCACCGATTAAAAATTGGCATAGTAAATTTTCTTATTGTTACACAGCTTAATATATTGGGCAATACTTTTAATCCCATATCCATTCCATGCTAAGCTTCACACAGGCCACTCAAATGTGAATTCAGTCCAGGTATTCAATCAATCTACATGTTGGAATTGGATCTCTGTCTCTTGCTACGCTGACAAGCTCTTCTATCGACCTTAGTCCGGTACACTGTCTGATTTTCCTTGTCCATGACATCTGTTTTCTCCCAATTCCCCTTCTACCTTCTATCCTTCCCTCCAGAATCATCTTTCTCCGAATTTCAGTCCGTGTGTAGCCAGCTTCCCAGATATTTGTACTGTGTTATTTATGTGAATTGCAGCATTTGCATATAATTGGTTTTTCCTGCTGATTATCAGAAATTTGTTTTTTTTTGTCGTTTATGTTTATCCCGTATTTGTTGCTGCTGTTATTTAGACTGGTGCACATCTGTTGGAGTTCCTCAACATCATTAGCAATAAGGACAGTGTCATATTCATATCGGATGTTTTAAATTGGCATTCCATTTACTTTCACGAATTTCAATATTTTCAGTAGTAATATCTTGCGTTGTAATACTTGCTGATTGCCACCAGTATAAGTTTTCGATGCATCTTATATCTCTGCCAACTATGTCAGTTTTTCTCAGAATCTGCATGAGTTTTGAATGTTGAACGCGATCGAATGCTTTCTCGTAATCTACGAAGCATAGAAATATGTCCTTGTTAACGTCTCGACAGTTTTGTATTAGGACTTGAAGTCCGAAAAGCGCCTCACGTGTTCTCATATCCGACTTGAGCCAAACTGATTGGGGCTGATATTTCTCTCACACTTGTATTTTATTCTTCTGTGTATTATTTTGAGAAATATTTTTAAGGAATGGTTAATCAGGCTTATTAGTCTATGGTCTTTGCATTTTCGGGCGTTATTTTTCTTGGGTAGAGGTATGAAATTGGACTTTAACCAGCTTCGGGGGAAGTGTCCGGTATCGTAGATGTGATTAAAGACTTTATGTAATACGGCGATGTTTTCCTCATCAATCAGTTTCAAGACCTCCGCCGGTATTCCGTCTGGTCTTGTGGCTTTCTGATTTTTTGCTTCCATTAAAGCTTTCCTTATTTCTTCCTTTAGTATTGGTGGTCCGGATAAAGGTGTGTTTAATTGGTTATCTGTTAGTTTCTCACGAGAGTCATCAGCGAATAAATATGTAATGCATTCTTCCCATAGTCGTTTCCTATCCTTCTCCTCCATTATGAACTTCTCTGTGTCATCTGTAAGCATTGTTGGAGGTCGTTTTTTTATATACGCCGGAGGCTTCCTTTATTTTTCTGTGCTCCTCCTGAGTATTATGGCTCTGTTGTAGGTATTCAATACTCTCGCATTGTTCCTCCAACCATTTTCTTTTGGCCTTTCTAATTTCCGATCTTATCAGTGAGTTCAATCTTTAATATTCGCCGTGATTAATATTCCTGTGTTGTCTATGTTCGTCCATCATCTGTAAAATTTCGTCGGTCATCCATTTCCTTTTGCTACGTCTCTTCTATATCCGAACCTCTCGGTCGCGACCCTTTTTATGGAATTTTCAACCGTTTCCCACAATTCCAGTGGTTGCTGTTCCATCTTATTGTTCTTTATTCGTTCCAATTCCTTGTTCAATTCGCTCCTGAGATCCGATCTGACATTCTTCTCTTGTAGTCTGGAGGTGTCCAGTTTTTTAGGTTGATTTCGGTTGATCTTCTCCAAGGCTATCTTCAGTTTCAGGCTTATCGCTAAAAACAGTGATCGGATGGCACATCTGCACCTGGATAAGTTTGTGATAAGTCAATCTGGTTACGAACATGGTTTTCAGGACTGTTTCGTGGTGCTCTCCATGTGTACAGTTTTTTTGGAGGCAAGGAGAACCATGTGTTCGTGATTTTAAACTGTTCTTCCTGGCAGAATAGTATTAGTTGGTCTCCTCTGATATTTCTTTCTCCTAGGCCCCAGGGGCCAGCTATTCCTTCGACTATTTCTCCCCTTCCCACATTAGCATTGAAATCTCCCTGAATGATGTTCAGATCATACGGTTTGGTATATTTTACTAGTCTTTTGATGTCCTCGTCGAATGATTCTATTTCTTCTTCGGGTTTGTCTAGGGTGGGAGCATATACTTGGATGATGTTTATGTTTATTGGCCTTGCTTCGATTTTTAACAACATCGCCTGTCACTGTACGAAAGCATGTTACACTTACTTATATTTTCATCCACGATAATGCCAACCCCGTGTCTATGATGTTTATCTTGGTTGCCTGAGTAGTAAAAAGTCGCTGCATCGATATTACACTGTCCAGAGTCTGGCCATCTGGTTTCACATACTCCCAACATTGTTAGATTCCGTCTTTGCATTTCCCTGACGGTATTCGTCAGTTTTCCAGCCTCATATAGGCTCTGTACATTCCATGATCCTATGTTTAAGTGATTTTTGACTCCGGGGATTCTTAGCACCTTCTTTTGGCCGGAGACTGAGGGCCATTCCTTTTTAACTCTTTCCATGTAGTTTTTTTGGGAAAATTACTTCAGTGGTTTCCCGTTGCCTTCTGAAGGGTTTCCAGTTTTCCTTCTAAAACTCGACCGCCCCTAACATGGAGTCAGACATCGTTTGAAGCCGCTTCTCAACTGAAGAACAGACGCTTCGCTCGTTTTGGTCCGCCCCGGGTATTTCATTTCCCCGGTACCACCCATATCTGGGAGGCATTCCCCTATCCGCCACCTGGGGAGGCGCCCGATGGCGTCTAGCAAACCCCACACGGGGTCCAGGTATTACCCCTATGAATTTAATTTTCTGGCCTATAACATACTCCTTACTACCTAGTTGTATATATAATAAAAATAAAATATTTTCACTTTTGTTAACATTTAGCCCTTTTCTATTAAATCACTCGGTAGTTTATGCTACCGCAATATCTCCATTTATTAAAGTTACGACCTAACAATAAAAGATTTGGCCCATTTGCATAGTTTGTTATTAAAAAAATACAATATATATGAGCAAGGTAATTAATAAACATAATGGGATCCAAGATACTGCCCTGAGCTATGCCTAGCTTATTTTAGTAATAGGATTAGCAATATTGGATCTGGCAATTTTTGTATCATTGAAAATTGTAACTGTTTGCTCTCTATTTGTCAGATCTTATTTTCTTTAAAGGTGAGTCTTGGGCAATTTTTGATCAACCTAGTGCTCCTTCAGAAATTAAAGAAAATTTAGGTACCGCACAAAGTGAAGAAGGTGTTTCTCCTTGGTCCAGCGATTCCAAGGAATTTGGCAATAGGTCTCCTACTGACTGGAAAGATGAATCTAAGGTGAGCGAGCGAAGGAAGAAGAACAGGGATCAAGAAGATTGGTGGGATACTTCTGCTGATCCAGAAGGTAATATACACGGTGATCTCTATGTCAAAATTCAAAATTTTATTTACGCTAAGAGCATTTTACATTAATAGTCCACAATAATTGAAATAGAAAACATAGTCAAGTCTTGAATCAAGTCGTTTCCTATCACTAAATAAAGGTTAAAAATTAACATCGGACATCGCATGTAAGTGACAAATACAGAAGCAAGATGGCGAATAGATAGATTTATAAAATAGTTAATTATACAAAATTTCTTTCACTTTACCAATAAATTTTGGAAGTGAATTGTGAAATATGTCAATATCACTTTTCTTTATCAAGTCATTGGTTAGCCTACACATTCTTGTTAGTGGTGAGTTCATACCATAATTGGTTCTATGAAAATCAATGCCAAAAAGATTTCTATTTCTTACATTCACTGCCAATACATGAATGCCAATTGCAGCAAGGAGTTCCGGGGCATCAATAATACCATTAACTATTTTGTGGAAGGTTGAAGTGTCAAAATATTTCCTCCTGCTCTCCAGAGAGTTTAGATTAAGGACTTTCATAATTTCAGATTTAGAAGAAATAAAGTTTTTTATTTTTACTGCTTGTTTACGTCCCTTGAGGTTAGTTTCCAACCAGTTGAGAAGATCACCAAAAATGCCAAGCAACTCAAGCTTTTTTACTAATATGCCATGATCAACCCTGTCGAAAGCCTTCGAGAAGTCAGTATATATGGAGTCAACCTAACCCCCATTCTTACAGGTTTCCAACAGGCATTACTCCTAACACAGAAGATTGGATACTGTTGACCTCCTTTTAATAAATCCATGCTGCTCGTTTATAATTAAATTTCGAAAATGTGGCGTTACTTTTTCTGCAACAATGGATTCGAAGACTTTAGATATTAATGACGTTTTTGATATTGCACCATAGTTTTTTATGTCTGACCTATCCCCATCCTTAAAGATTGGAGTAACATAAGACAACTTCCATTAAGAAGGTAATTTGCAACTTTTCAAAGACAGATTAAAAATTCGACATAACACCTCAGACAGGACGTACATACAATTCTTTAATAGATCAGGAACTCCATCTGGCCCAGGGCCCAGACTAGGTTTTAAAACATTAATCCTGTCAAAAACGTCAATCACAGAAAGTTGTAGATTACCAAGTGAGACAGATTTATCACAGACGAATCCTGTGCTTAGCCAAATCTAAAAATTCTGAGTATTCTGAGTACACTGATGTGAAATGGCTATGGAACATCTCTGAAATTTGCTGAGGATCACTGCTTTCTTGGTTATTTAGATTCATACACTGTGGGTACTCCGAGTTTTCCCTTATTGAATGCACGAATTTCCAAAATTATCTTTTGTCTGATTTTCTAGTTTTAAAATGTAGTTTTGTGACAAGAATGTGACATCTTTCTACATTTTGTTCGCAAATCAGAAAAGGCCATGTATTCTTCAAATGAGTTAGTGTTTTTGAATCTTTTGTGTGCTTTTTTCTTTTCAACAATCAAGTTTTTCAGCTCATTGTTCATCCATCTAGGAAACTTTGGTGATTTGTCACGGGAAGTAAGTGTATAAATCTCAATTGCGTAATAGAGAATATTATAAAAATGTGATGCTGCCAGATCGACATCAGTGCACTCATTAGTAAAACTCCAATTAAAACTGGATAGAAACAAATTCACATCAATAAAATTGGAACAATTAAAATTATCATAAAAATAATCCGAACGCATATTTTTTGGTATACATTCTAGGTTAAAATTACATTCAAAAGCAGGATGTGGAACATCCAGCTTCAACAAAGGTTTATCAGACAACATAACCGTGATATTTACATGATTGCTAAACAATAATTCCAAAAAGTTCCCATATTTATTAGGTATCTGATTGTTTTGGAATAAACCCAAATATGCCACACAATCAGACAACACAGAGGCTTGATTGGTCACAGTCATAGATGGAGATGTTCCATGCACGTCATTGATCCATTTGATCTTTGGCAGGTTGAAATCACCCGATAAAAAAATGTCAGTAAAATCAATTTCGTCAGCCAGGTGCATTACAGCAAGGCTAAAACTTTCATACCAACTGATTACCAATAAAAACCAGTACAAAAACACACTCCACATTGTCACTTGGACTACTAAGAGCTTTCGACAGGAAAGGGTACTCCGTACAGCAATGAGCACTCCTCGCTGGATTAAACAAATACTCGTTTTGGCTGATCTATCACATCTGTATATAAAATATCCATCAAGACCAAGTTCACTAGATGAAACGCCTTCATCTAAGAATGTTTCAGTTAGCAGAATTATATCATTGTCTTCTGTCAGTGTACTGCACATTAGGGACTGGAGCTTTGATTTGATGCCTCTCACATTTTGGTACTAAAAAGTTAGGGATCTGTCACCATGATCTCTCTCTTCTTTGGCCTATTACGGCGAGTGAAGGGTCTGAAAATTAAATTCTTTGGCCAAAACTTACTGTCATTAAGAATATCGTATTTGCTCTTAACAGACAAGAGGCATATATTTAAAGATGTTGAAGTACTGAATAGATTTGCAGCCGCCAGCGACCATCGAATGTTAAGAGCAACTATTGATATACGCATCGACATGGAAAGGTGTAAAATGATGAAAAACAGAAAAAATACAGCTTGGAACCCCTCACAGATAAAACAAAATTTGAAAATTATATTTGTACGACCCTGAGAAACAAACAAGCTACGAACGACATCAATGATCTGAACAGCATAATTGTAAGCACGATAACGGAAGCAAAAGATGAGTTCTGTCCAAAAACTGGAAAAGAACAAAAAATCAGTACAGAGACAAAAGCAAAAATGGAACGGAGGAGAGCCCTGAAGAGCGACAAAAATATAAACGAAGATATTATTAGGGAAATAAATAATGATATCTCTAAATCCATAAAGAGAGATATAAGGAGGTATAAGAACGAGAAAATAATACAGACAATTTTCAAACGGAAAAAAGGAGATTCTTAAACTGAAAAATTAATCCGGCAAAACAATAAACAATAGGGAAGAACTATTGAGAATAGGGGAGAAATTCTATCAAACCCTGTACACCAACAAGTCCATCCTAGATGCAACAGCATACGAAAGAAGAAAAGTTTTGAACCAGGGGTCAGAAGACATTCCCGACATCACTATAGAGGAAATATATGGGGCACTTAGAGAGACTAAAAACAACAAAGCCCCAGGAGAAGATGGTATAACAACAGACATGATAAAGATAGGTGGAAAGATACAAATACAAAGCATCCAAAGGCTTTTTAATCTTTGCCTCCACAGTCAAAACATCCCAGATGAGTGGAACAACTCAATAATGATTCTTATACACAAAAAAGGCGATAAAACGGATTTTGAGAATTATAGGCATATTAGTCTCCTTAGCCACCTGTATAAACTCTATACCCGAATCCTTGCAAATAGGTTGGAAACTAAACTAGATTTTTACCAATCTCGGGAACAGGTTGGCTTTCGCTCCGGATATGGCACAAATGACCATCTTCAGTGTCTGAAAACCTTAATAGAGAAAACAATCGAGTAGAACCTAATGGTCGGCTATATCTGATATTTGTCGATTTTTGTAAAGCTTTCGATACCGTAGAACTTCCAGTAATTCTTGCGGCATTACAGGAGTGCAGAATCGATCACAGATACTCCACCACCAACAAAATAAAAATAAAACGGGGAGTCAGACAGGGCGATACACTATCCCCGAAATTGTTTAAAACAGTCATCGAGCATGCGTTTAAAAAACTGAACTGGGAGGAGCATAAGGGTGTCATCATTGACGGAGAAAGACTACACCATCTTCGCTTTGCGGACGATATTGTTCTCCTGGCCGACAACCTCGGAGAAGTCAAAGATCTCCTACAAGACCTACAAAATATAGCACAAGAGGTAGGATTACATATAAACTTTACAAAGACCAAAATGATGACAAACATGGTGCCTAGCGAACCTATAAGGATTGGAAATGTGTGCGTCGAAATAGTGGACAAATACGTGTACCCGGGCCACGAGATAAGAATTGACAGGGATAACCAGACATGCGAGTTGTCTAGAAGAATCACCTTAGGCTGGGCGGCATACGGGAAGATGAGAGATGTGTTCAAAGAAAATATTCCGATAAGTTTGAAAAGGAAAGCTTTCGATCAGTGTATATACCAGTTTTATCATATGGCCCAAACACTTACTAAAACATCTATATGAAAATTCCAAGTAACTCAGAGAAGAATGGAGAGATCGATGCTTGGTCTGAGCCTTAGATATCGTGTCAGAAACGAAGATATACGGAGAAGAACGCAGGTGAAGGATGTTGTGGAGCATATACTAAGATCAAAATGGAAATGTGCCGCACACATAACAAGAATGAGCGGAGACCGCTGGACAAAGAGGATACTTGAATGGAGACCGAGAGCATACAAACGCAGCAGAGGTCGACCTCCCACCCGATGGAGCGACGATTTGAAGAGAATTGTCACAAACTGGACTGCGGCTGCCCAGGACAGGGAAACGTGGAAAAGCCTTGAGGAGGCTTGTCCGACAGTATACACGAGGGGCTGTATGATGATGATGATGATTTGCTCTCACATACACTAACCTTGAAGCATTTAGTTAGCCTTTGTTGGTAGGTTCTCTACAACAAGTTGTTTATCAGGTAAATTAGCTGATGCTTTAATATGATCATAAACAATCTGTGGTGTTGTCTCGCTATTGACTTGCCGTAGAAATAACCAGTTTTGGCCTGGTAACCCTCTGAGCACACTTGAGTCGTTGGACGAAGTTCCCCTGCTATGATTCACAACTCTAGGGAACCCTGAACCTTTCCTGACTACCTTTTCCAAAGTATTTTCAGTTATTATTTGTGTATCTCAGCAAAATAGTTTGTACCACCGCCTCATTGACAGCCTTCTGAACTTGGCTATTGGTGATAGCTTTTACCTGTGATTTATTATTGGATAAATCACTTGTAAAATTCGATTGTTGTTGATTTTTATTTAGAGATTTTTTAGGGTTAAGTTCACCAGAGTCACCTTTTTCATGAGCGGTTGGCCGTTTAGCCACAACAGTGGATGCTACACTGTCAAAATCAGCTGATGCCGTGCCGTGCTGCACAACTGTGGTGGAACGCGCGGTGAGGGGGGATTGTTTACATTCGTAGTTTTTGTCAAATAATCAATTTTAATGACTAGTTCCTGATTTTTATCCTCCAAATCAACTATTCGACTATTTAAGAGCCCATTAAAATCAATACTAGCTTATTTAATGTTTAATTTTCTCTTGAACTAATCATGGCGTCATCTTCGATTTTTGGCGCGCACAACGGTCACAATATTTGGCCTATTCCCAGGGTTTTCGCCCCTCTTAACCGCACTAAACACCTAAGCCGGGTGGAATTGCCTTGAACATTTCTCACATTTTAGTTCAGTTTTCACTGATCTTTTACATGAACCACACAATATTTCCGCGTTTAAAATGGGAGCATCTGAAATCGCGTCATTATTATCCGCCATCTTGTCTTGTATGTCCATCGAAAACATTCAGGAGATGATTCCGCTATCTATTTGGAGAAGTTTAAATGTAGTGGCAATGGAGTCGTTTTAAAGAACAAAAATATTTTCTTTAATAGCTCTCAAATGCGTTTCTTTTACGAATCTGGGTTTGCATGATGAATACTCAAAAGGCCCATTTTAAAAGTTAATGATTGATTGATTGGAATCCTCCAACCGCTTGGTTTTCCATAATTTCCCACATTTTCTCTAGTTCAATAAATCGTTTTAGTGTCTTTAATTTTTCAAAAATATATTGCTCATTTTTGTTATCACCCAATCACAAAAGGTAGAATGCGAATATATCTAAATTGAATAATCTTGAAACTGGGGCCACTATTTTTGAAGGCTTTGTATACTTACTAATTTTCATACTTTCCTGAATTTTTTTGATGTATAAGTTTAAACTTTAAACATGTTTTTCTTATTGGCAACATCTGGAAATCTGCAAACAAGTGGCAATTGTATTAAACCTATACATCATAATTTTACAATGGTTAGAGCTTAAATTCAGGATCTAAGAGTAATAAACTGTGCTAAAATTGGTCATTAATGAACTATCTCAGAATCATTCCAAACGAGCGCAAACGTGGGGAAGCTCACGATATAGCTGTGTTTTTACACTTACCCCTCAAATTTACCAGGGAGTAATACGAATGAGTAAGTTGCTTGAAAATGAACATCTTTCAGTCTATGAGGTTTATTGTTTTTGTTAATCCACCCAACTATTTTCGATTATTAAGCAAATGGGTATATGGCGGCTAAAAAATCTAAGCTAACCACAAATTCCAGCCGTTTGCAGTTTCTTAGTTTTTCCATGTTTATTTTTGGTGAACTTTTCCGTTGCACTGGAAAATCATTTTAAACACATCTTCACTTTGAAAATGTCTAAACGTAGATGCATAATTAGAAATACATCGAAATAATGTACCTCCGCAGGCCCGTATTATCCATCAAATCGGCGCTCAACAGACTCTTACGAGGAAGAATACTACGAGTGCTACGATCGTCCTCGCAGGCGCAAGCAAGGTGGTTGGCAGCACGGCAGTCAACAAGCCACGGGCGGTCATTCCTCTAGTTCTCGTGATGTCAGCCCTTGGGAGGAGGAACCACGCAGGCGTGAGGGCAGGCCTGGATGGGGAAGAAACTCTAGAGGACACTCTTTTGACAGACATAGAGATGTCAAGCATATAGATAGCTGGGATGATGAAGAAGATTACGAGTGGGTACTTACAGCATGCTTAAATAATGTCAAATATTCCCATTGAAATTGCTAGTTTAGTATTAGATAATTTTCCATTATTATGGCATTTATTAAAATTTTGCCATATTTTTTCCCCACATTTTTCTACCGATCGCTAATACCTCTAAAACCCTATAAATTCTAGGCTTCTAGGTTATTGATCAATTGTGATATTTTTGCGTTATTAGTGTTACAGATAATCTTATAATTTTAATTGATATGTTTTTATCCAGCTTCTGTCAATATGTCAATTATATAATATAAAATGAGACAGAATCGACCTTCATCATCATAAGGTTTTTATTTCAGATATGACGAGGAACATAGATCTAAAGGGCATTACTTTCCAAGGCACGGTTCAAAGGATGCTGAAAGACACAGTAGTACTGGTAATAGAGAATTGGAAAGCGATAGGTGGGATGATTATGGTCCAGAGAGACGGTATAGACGAAGGAGGGAAGTTGGACGGGATTCCAAAGAACCTAAAGAAAGGTGGTGCTGTCCGGATTGGGAACTGGGTGATCATGGTACTTATTGTATTCTTTAAGACCGTTAACAAATTAATGTTTTTGATGCATTTATTTGCAAATGTGATAGATATTTGTTTCGCTTTAAGCACTCATATACTTGTTAATATTTTTAAGTAACATAATGTGATGAAAAATGTATATTATTCTGGTAAATACATAAAACGTTATTCTGAACTTAGGGAAATTGGTACATAGATATTTTCTGCAGCAGATGTTTTCATCATTCTATATTAATTTCCCACTATAAGTAGAGTACAATCAGATTAAGTAAGAGAGTTTATTTGAACCGTTAAATATTAGTTTTTTTATAAATTTTTTTTGTTCCAGATAAAACAGGAAGATATATTTCAAGAAGTCGTAATTTACCAGAAAGGCGAGAAAGATACGATGAAAGGTATAGAAGTAGTCGGGAATCTCAGGATTCACCGTGGGAAGATGAATACTCAAACGAACTAGACGACTCGCATTCTTCTCATTATTTAGCGGCCAAGAAAAATTGGAAACAGAGACCTAGCAGTGCCTCGGAAATGGACCGAAAGACTGGAGAAATTAAATCTCGATATTATTTAGGAACAGGTAATATTTCTTGGAGTTTAGTAATTTCAAAGAAAGTCTGTAGGCCTTTCTCTGTCTACTCCGGTCTTGAGAATATTTAAATTCATTGTACTAAATAACTTCTTGTGTCACATAATAATCATAATAATGCTTTATTGTCAAAAAATTTCACAATTTGTAGACAAAGCTAGAGCTAGAGTAGAAAACATATAAAAACACAAATAGAAACATACAATGAAAAATCGAAAAAATCATCCATTATTGCCCAAAGATACTGACTTTAAATTATAAGAGGGAAAACCAAACTCAAAATCTACAGTATCATATTTTGATACTGTAGATTCTGAGTTTGGTTTTCCCTCTTATAATACAATGAAAAGAAAAAGAAAACCCAAACAAACTATACAAAACCTTATACAATTGTGCAATTTGTATGTGGTCAAAATTTACTGAAATATTATATAAAATATTAAATATCAATATATTTAAACATCAAATAATCATAATAATCATAATCATAAATTTATTCATGTCAATATTACATAGTAATGTACACACGTCAATGAACAATGAATAATAATAGTAATAATAAAAATATTTCAAAACATTACATGCCGGGCCCCAAATTGCCAACACAGTACTAAGAAAGTAAAATTTTAAAAACAATATAGACATATTTACTTATATACTAAAATAAAAACACAACAGTAGATTAAAAACACGATTTAAAAATTCATCAAAAGAATAAAAACTGTGGAATATTAGGATTTCTTTAATTTTTGTCTTAAAATTTGACAACGGCAATGTGTTAATCTCCACGGGAAGAACATTAAAAAATGTTATCGCCCAGTAACCAGGGCCGCTCTGACACCTCCTTAAGCGCCAGTAGATGGGCATGATGTTACCTCTATTTCTGGTTAAATGACCATGCACGTCCTCGTGAGCAAGAAACAAACCCATATTCTTCCTCACATATTTAAGATTCTCCAAGATATACATGGAAGGCACAGTAAGTACTCTAAGCCCCCTATAAGCTTCTCTAGAGTCTTCTCTGAAACCTAATCTGCTCATCAATCTAACTGCCCTTCGCTGTAAGCCGAAAAGTCGCCGGATACCAGCAGCAGCATGACCCCATGCAAGCATTGCATAGGAAAGATGGCCATGGAAGATGGAAAAATATGCTGTTCTTAGCACAACCAGAGAGACATTGTCTCTCAGGCTCCGAAGCAAATAGAGAGCTTTTGTCAGTTTTAATGAGACATAATCGACATGATCGTCCCACTGCAACCGAGGGTCTACATAAAATCCGAGGAACTTAGTCTTGTCAACATGAGAGTTGACCGTTCCTAAATCCCTCATCGAGAAAACCACTCTCATAAACGGCCTACACACATAACGATTTAGCGTACTGCATGCAGTACGATATCGGTCGAAACGGTGGCAGTAACGATAAATCGTAGCGTGTGTAGGAAAATTGGATGCTTCGCAGTAAGTAGTTGTCGTGTCATTCGCAGTACGGAGCTTCCATAAAATATCGTATCAACGGTCGTGTTTGAACGCAAGTTGATACCTGTTTAGAGTCAAGGCTGCGGCAGTTACGATTTTTCCATTATATTGCGTTCGTCATAACTGTATCTTGTCTCGTAATTTTATTTCAAATTAAAGCCAACAAAGACGTATAAGTATCAGAATCCATTCTTAAGTAATTTTTAAAATCAAGAGGCTCGTCTTGTTGGAGTACTTTTAACAACCTCATGTGCGAATATTTGCTTCTGTCCAAGAACCACTTTTTACACCATTTTTCTTTTTTACTGGTTTTTGTTCATCATCTTCATCAATCAACAACACTGTAACTAAAAGAGCAGCAGCTTTTCCTTTTGAAATTCTGGAAGACATATTATTCCACTGTTTGCTGGCTACACCACAACTGCAATAATCTGAAATGCTGCAGTACGATGTGTTGCATCGTGTGTACAGAAAATGGTTGTACTGCAAGCCGTACGATTTTCTCTACGATATGCAGTTCAACGTGCAGTACGATAAATCGTTACGTGTGTAGGCCGCTTTAGTCTTATCCTTATTCAGCAACAGTCTATTACAGTGGAACCACTCCTCAGCCCTCGCCTGCGCAACCACAGAACCCTCCAGGGAAGCCTCCAGTGTACTAGCGCCGACAGAAACCGATGTGTCATCAGCAAAGAGTGTATATTTAGATATAGGATCATTCTTTGGTAGATCATTAACGTATATTAGAAATAGTATGGTTCCCAAGGCAGAACCTTGGGGAACTCCAATAGTAATTTCACTCTTTGCCGATGTCACCCCTGAATACCGTACAACCTGACACCTACTCTCCAAATAGGACTTCAACAAGTTAAGACTTTCAGGACAAAACCTATATGCCCTAAGCTTCCGAAGGAGAATTCCATGGTCAACACAGTCAAAGGCTTTACTAAGGTCACAGAACAGAACTGTGTTATACTGAAGGTCATGATATGAATCAAGGATATCCGAAACTAGATCAAGGATGTCCAGAACTGTGTTTTTATCCTTTCTAAATCCAAACTGACATTTGGCAAATAAATCATTTGTTTCAAAAAATTGGAATCCCGGTCACAAAATCCCAGTCAATATATCCCACTCATTAATATCACATGCCAAAATATCCCATATAAAAAAATCCCATGGCAAAAATATCACTTTACAAAAAAATCAACTAACCCAAACTAACCCCCACCGGGGCTTCGCCCTTAAACCCTACCGGGGCTTCACCAATTTACGTGAATGTGGAACGCTTCACGTGTAATGGATATTTGTAATTGGGATGTTTTTGTAGCGGGTTATTTTTGTTCGGGTATTTTTCATTTTGGGGTGTTTCGGCTGGGCTAAAACTAATTGGGATATTTTCTTCTGGGATTTTCTGACCGGCCACCAAAACATTGCACAATTTGTCTCGCCATACATTTTCCCAATATTTTGGATATAATTGGAAGTAGCGATATTGGGCGATAGTTTTCTGGCAAATCATGATTTCCCTTTTTAAACAAAGGTACTACCAACGCACTTTTTAACACGGTTGGAAACATATTTTCTTTGAAACACAGATTAATAAGTTTGGTAAGTGAGGGTTATCAAAATTATATTTTTAAAGGTTTTAATCACTTTCACATTCAAACAGAATATGTCGCGACTGGCCTTGTTTTTTAGATTGTTAATAATATCACGAACTTCATTGAAACCTACCTCTGAAAATAAAAAGTTGTTCAATGTTGGAATTTCTTTTTCTAAATTTGCTATGTGATATATCAAGAAAAAAGTTATTAAACTCATTGGAAGACAGTTTGTCAGTAGGAGAGGTTTTTGTAGATTTACTTCTTTGTTTATTAATAATTTGCCACATACACTTACTAGAATTACCAAAAGAACGAATGAAATTGTCGTTTGCTGCAATCTTGGCTCTGTGAATTGCTTCCCTGTATGCCTTTTTATATTGGATATATTGATGTTTGATATTGTCATTATACTGTAAACTAAGCTCACCAAGCAACTGTAATTGTTCCTTCATAGCCCTTAGTTCATCGTTGAACCAACTAATGTTGTTTGATTGATCTGAACGCAAAACATATTGTTTCTCTGGAAAAGATCTCAGAAAGGCTTGTTCCAGGACATTCATGAACGTATCAAATTTGTTGTCAATATTAAGAACAAGATTAGCTGCCGATACAAAATCCCAGGAAACCTCTGTTACTATATTATAAAACATAAATCCTCTTTGAGTTATTGGTCTACATACTTTATTGTCTAGTGTGAAACCTTTCTCCTAGAGACGTACTGAAAATTCAACTGTCTGACCCATGTGATCAGAGATGTTAAGAATCCACCACTCCGGTATAAAGGACATCTGGGTCAGCACTCACGAATATGTTGTCCAAGCAAGCCGCATGTCTGTTTGTATCATACCAAAGCCTAACAAGGTGTCACACAACTGAGCTGCACTAACCTCAGCAGTGCCAAAATGGACATTAAAGTCGCCAGCCAAAACAATTATCCTGTCGGTACCCAGTGCATCAAATATGCTCTCCACTCCCGCCAAGAACATGTCAAATAGACCCGACGGGGATCTATACATTGTTAAAATATTCTTGTGGTTAAAACATACATATTAAAATCTTTCACAAAAACACACGAATATTCTATACATTTTTCCACATTATAATTCTCAGAAAAGGTGTTACTCTCTGTCTCTAAGCTACTTCGTACATATATGACCGTACCACCTCCTAACGAATCCTTTCTAGCCGAATATCCCACAGTTCTGTATCCATCAATCTGAAAAATGCAAATTTAGATTCCAACATCCAATGCTCTGTAACACACAGTATGTCTATGTTTTTATCGATGATAAATGCCTTCAGTTGCAACACTTTATTTATTAACGACCTCACATTTACATGCAGGATCTTTACACGTTTTCTTGTGCTTTTCACTTCATGCCCGGGCGAAACTTAGGCTTTTGGTTGTTCACCTCTCTCTGGCGTTGTAGATTTAAAAAATGGTTCACTAGGGTCCCTTTAGGCCCTAGGTCTGCGTTCAGGTATTGTTCTCGGTCCTGATGTGGAACAGCAAGTTTAAACAAACTGCGATACTTTTCTTTTTTGTGTTCATTTTCTCGCAACTACATTCTTTTTAATTTTTACCCTCCAGATACTCGATGACTTTTTCTATAGCTACCTCTGGAGCTAGCCCGGAGATGAATTAAATTGCCATCCTTGGAGCCTCTTAGGGGCTCAGGACGATTTTTATTGTTGGCCGTTTATTTTTCTTGTAAGAAACTTTTTTCCAGTCTTCTTCGTTGTCGGCTGTCATGCTATTAGACATTATTTGTTGTTCATTCAAGGAATTTTCAGAGACTTGGATAGATGAAACCGTGATGACTTGGCTAATTAGCAGGATGTGCTTCCGATACGGCCCGCAATTTCGGTGTTGGTGGTGGAGCAGCAGAACGGTTGATCTTCTGCTTAGGTATCTGTGGCAATTGCCCATCACTAGATTTATCGGTATCGCCAGAATGTTTTTTTGCCTTGTTCGATTCTGTTTGTTTACCAGTTTTTTGATTTTCTGAAGTTTTTCTTCCAGATCACACACTTTTTTCCTCAAAAGGGTGTTATTTTCCTCCAAAACCTGGTTCTTGTTTTTCATTTCCCCTACCAGGGTCTTCAGGTATAGAATTTCCATTTCTCTTTCCTTGTTTCTTCAGGTTATGTCATCATGCTCCTCGCATATTAATCGAGTTTTATCTACGATTCTGACTTTTTCTGACCATTCTTTTCCAGTACACGATTTATGGAACATTTTTCCGCACACTGTGCATACAATACTCCCACATATTTTCTTTTTACAACACGTAAAATACTTTTTCTAGCTCATGATCCCACACACCATCGCTCGGCGCCATGTTTACATATCGAAATACTAAACACTAAACACCAAGCATTAAACCAGTGTGTAAGATGCTCAAAATTAAGTATTGATAAAAAAATCGTTTACTGCGTATAAGGCTGTAAGTAAGTATGATCTCAAAGTTCTGCGAAATGCGGGAAAAGATGTTTCGTTTCAAATGGCAGATAATTGTACTTTTTTTGCATTGTACAGTATAGAGCTTTTAATTAACTCTGAGCGTGAGGTTGACAGATAGTGCCTGATAATGTTGGGCCATAATTAATAGCCTTCCTAATTTTAAGCCATCTCACAATGGTCCTAATATTGGTCCAGAACACCTCAATAAGTTTTATTGTAACGTAGCAAATAATCTTACAAAAAAATGTCACCTAAATCTGACCCTTTGTCGGATTTCGGAAATATCTACCATTGGCTCATTTGGCTCTGACGAAACATACAGACAGGAGATTGTAGAGGTTATTTCTGAGATGAAAAAAAAAACAAAAAATTGTGTGGAGGCGATAAAATTTCTGCCGAAGTTCTTTCGCAGCTGCCTGATAGCGCTCTGGATGCTCTCTCTGCTTGTGTCAATGAGTCTTGGTCGAGGGGAGTGTTTCCTGGTTGCCTGAAGTCGTCCTTGGTGATCCCACTATTTAAGGGTGGTGACTCGGAAGACCCATCTAATTACCGCCCCATCTCTCTACTTCCAACTCTATCTACAGTTATAAAAAAACTTTTAAACAAAAGAATCTGGAACTACCTTCAGTCCTTCAACCTAATAACTGGGAAGCAATTTGGGTTTCAAACATCGAAAAGGACCCATGATGCCATTTACAGCTTCCTTGAGAGATATGGCTTCCGGTGTGTGGCTCACTTATCTTATCTTGAGGGGCGTTCTCAGACTGTGGTAAGCTCAGGAGAAAAGTCTTCTGTCTTGGGAGTTGACTGCGGAGTTCCGCAGGGCCCTGTTTTGGGTCCTATCCTGTTCCTGTTATATACCAATGACCTTGTTTACCTTAAAACCTCGAGATTCGTTACCATTTTTGCTGACGACAGTTCTACTGGGACACGCTAGGAGGTATTCTTGAATTTTCCGGTAATGAACCATTTGGTAGTGTACATTTGACTTTCTTTCTGGTTATATGCATTTTAAATTTATATGTTCTCATGGTTTGTCAATAAAAATTTGTAAATTTTTTGGACCAATAAAGTATTTTTGAATTTAAATTCATAAAATATGTGGAGTATTGCGGTGAAACATGATCTGGGATACATATTCATGTGCAGTTTCCTGCATATGCATATGTGCAGGAAACTGAGTGATAGTAAGAGAAACATTAGAGATTTGCCAGTTATCGTGCTTCAGAATGTTATAATTTAATCCCTGATGATATTAGGAGCATTTTTAACAAAATATTTTCGTAGGAAAAGAACCTCTGTTATAAAGACGCTTTACTGGATTTATGGCAATTGATAGTGTTTTGGTTCAGTAGCTGTTGTCGCTTAGGATTAGTCCTGGCAAAATTTCTCGTTACTTTTAATTATGTTTGATGTGTGTCTTATTTTGTTTAATGCACATTACGATAGTTGTTATTTTATTTCAATACATAGTTGAGCTATTTAAGGAAAGAATATTATTTGGTCAAGGAGAATTCTGACGAAATATTGCAATGCTGTTTTCATAGGATTTATGTTCTCTTATTTTAATTCATTTGTCTATTTTCACACCCTTTTGCATTTAGTTTTTAATAGTTTTTCTCTAATGTTTTATTTAATTCCATTTATCGTTTATTTTACTTTTAATTTTAAATCGTGTGTGTATTAAGTTCAGTTTTTAATGGTTTTGACCATAAAGCACCTTTTGAATTTGAATTGGTACCATTTGATTTATTTTTTTACAGGTGGGAGTGATGGGGAAAGAGATAGGAGATATAAAGCGACTCGAAGATCACGAAGTAGAGATTCGCAGTTCAGTGAACCTTCTCACCGGCATAAACTCGAAACGGCAGCTAGTCGTAACCAGCACCGTTCGAAGCTTCACAAACCGGTAGAATCTGATTATATAGAAATTCCTCCCAAAAAACTTCCCCTTGACGTCGATGCTAGTAGCAATAAGAAACTTACAGCAAGTAGGAAAAAACCTACTACTAAGGATAGTCCAATTATGAAAGGCGAACCAATGGTGAATACGTTTCCTCGAAAAGGCACCAGTCGATCACAGTCACTATTTGACAATGATTTCGTCCCTTCCGACGAAAGTCCTATAATTAGAGACACAGGATGTAAATTTAATTTTGAGAGTGACTTTGATAAACCAGAAGCTGAACCCTCTGTGGTAAATAGATCTAAAGGTACGTTTTTAAGTGTAAAATAAATAGAACTCTGATCCTAAGCGGTTATAGCGATTTTGCGACGTGACAAAAAAAAAATATATAACCGTATATGTTATTATTGCCAATAACTATTGCGACATATGTTTTGGTTTCTTTTTTATTTGATAGTGATTGTTTTTTTTTGCTCTAGGATTAAGACATGGTATTTTTGAAAAAAATCAAGTCCGATTAGAAAAGCCCTTCAAGGAAAGACGAAGTGATTCTTTTCAAGAATCCAAATTGTCTCCCAGGTATCAGCCAAAACCCAGCAGTCCTTTCGAGGACGATTTTTCACCGACCGATAAAAACGATCTGGGTCCTGAAGGAAATGGTATTTCGAGTATAAAAGAAGAAACCGATCTGGCTGAAGAAGACGAAGATTCTTTTGGGGCTTCTAGCCTGAATATTCCACCTAACGGACGAACAAAATTTTTGAATAAAAGTCGTTTATCATCGGGTAGAACTGATGTCAATTTGAAGAAGTCTGGATCTGTAAATATATTTTCTAGGGAGAATGACCCGTTTGATGATGACTTTTTTAGCGGTAGCAATATTGAGCAGGAAGGTGCTCAGAGAAATACTGAGCTCAGATGGACTGAAGAATTTGAAGATTCTGATAATGATAGGATGTAATTTGGAAATTAAGTTTTTATGGGCTGTCTATAATCGACGTAATGTAACAATACCTTTTTAATTTGATATAACGTGGAAGGCATCCGAAAGATTTTAATTTCTAAATTAAAGTTTCGTAATACTCCTGCCTGATGTAAATATTTATGCTCAGTTCCATGCCATTTATATTTTGTCTAAACTTTTGTCCTAATAGCAAATAAATGGGCATTTATTTTTCTCTGTTGCAGTCTGAGTACCCTTGTATAGGTAAAATAAGCATTGACACTCATATTTACGCGATATTTGTTTGAATTTCTCATAAACCTTTGTAGCGCTGTACATGATGATGGAGCCGGATCGAAAATCTTATCCATTTTAAGAATGTGCCAATTTATGCCCATTACCAAATCACATTAACATAATGTGTCATCGTTTAAAGTCCACACCCGTTTGTAAAAAATTTTTGACTTTTCTAAACATTTTTTATAAAATGTACAGGGTGTCCCATTTTCGATGATATTACGGGGTATCTCACTTACGAGTAAAGATAGAGAGTTGCGATTTTCGCATTACTGTGCTACTTTTCTGTGAAAAAAACGATGGTATAAACAAAATTTTCACCTCCCGCTTCGTTTCTGAGATACAGGGCGAAATTGAAAATAATGCATTCGTATCTCCGTTATCCTTTAACATATCGCAGGGCTAAAAACTTGAACTGATACAGTTTTTTACGTAGAATCCAGTGGCATAGTCAGATTGTGGCTATTAGCTGTCAATTTTTAGCTATAAATCAAACCTTTTTTTTTTTAATGGAACACCCTGTATATTTTTCATTCGTTTGATTGGAAATTTTATGAGCTTTACAAAAAATATAATACATGATATGTATTTTAAATAATAAGCCTTAAATTCATAATTTCACAAGATGTATCTCTATACGACACTCTTGATGAGTATAGTATAAGCATTATCTTTTAAACAATGGTATTCAAATTCTTTATTTACGGACCAGCCTGTTACATAAACAACAATGTTGAATAAAAGCAGTAATAAATAATTTTAAATTAAATTAATAATTAAACACAATTAAATCTAATATATAAATTAGCTAACCCAGTTGCATCCTGTTTTTTAAGCTCTTTAAAGAGATCTACCTCTCTTGGCAGTTGATTGGCATCCCTGCAAATTCTTGATAAGGGACTAAAATAGCCATAATTTGTCCTATGATATAATATATTGAACAGTTCATTCTGTCTTGTATTTCTTGCAGGTACATCTATCTAACAGAGGAGGACAATCCATTAAATTATTTACAATTTTATATAAAAAGCATATGCCAAGATTTCTCCTGCGGGTTTCTAATGTAGGAAGGTGTAATAATATATGTAATTAATCAAAATTAATATTTTCAACAGGAATTTTTAACCTATAGCCTATATGTCTAAGAAATCGTCTCTGAACCCTTTCCAGCATACTTATACAAACCTGGTAGTTTGGAGACCAGACGGGACAAGCATATTCAAGTATGGATCTTACTACTGAACAATAAACAGTTTTTAATGCATAAATATTGCCAAAGTTTTTTAAAGTGCGGACTACAAAGCCAAGGAGTTTCAAGGCTCTATTGCAAATATTTTCAATATGGAGACTGAAAGTTACTCCTAAGTCTTTCAAAGATTCCACTCTCTCTAGCTCCTGACCGTACATATGGGTATATTATGACTACATAACATTTAAAAATAGATATAACCTTGCATTTTTTAACATTCAAGTCCAAGTCGTTAATTCTACACCAAAGAACAAAGCAATCAAGATCTGCTTGTAGCCGTCTTGAGTCCCCCAAGGTTGAAATTCGTTTATACAATTTTAAGTCACTTGCGTATACCAATACGGCACTGTAAAGAATGAAGTCCACAACATCATTTATGTAGCAATTAAATAATAATGGTGACAGATGTCCTCCCTGTGGTACTCCCGATAAAACACAAATTGGAGAGGAAACGATTTTTTTTATTTTTACCAATTGAACCCTTCCAGTCAAAAAGCTTTCCAACCACAACAACAAACTTCCAGCCACCCCCAATGCCTTAAATGTTTTTATAAGAGTAGAAATATTGATCATGTCGTATGCCTTACTAAGATCTGTACTGGCTGAGTCAACCTGACTACCGTCTTCCACAGCTTTCACCAAATCATGTTGATATTTTACCAAATTTGTCACTGTGGACTTTCCCTTCACAAATCCA
Organism: Pissodes strobi; assembly: GCA_016904865.1. NCBI lineage: Eukaryota > Metazoa > Arthropoda > Insecta > Coleoptera > Curculionidae > Pissodes > Pissodes strobi. The sequence continues at coordinate 336,557 of MU182291.1, read as the reverse complement.
TGCTGGGCAACCGAAAGAATATCACTGAAGTGAGGAGTCATCTCATACGTTACCAAGCAGTAAAAATTTTTGGTATAAGAGAAGTTTCACTGATAGGCCTATAATTTGACACGTCAGCTCGATCCCCTGACTTAAATATGGGGGTTACATAGCATATTTTCCATTTGGTAGGGAAAATGCCAACTGACAGCGATAAGTGATTTTATCAGACAGGACAAATTTTGTATTTTTTAAAAACTGTTAAGCCATCCTAGATTATTATTTAATTTATCTAATTTATCAAATACTTCCATGACTGTAAATTTACAAGCGGACAATTATGTAGTTTTAGAATAAGTAAAATTAATATTCTTTTCACAGTGGTTAACGTACGCAGATGCAAAGTGCTGGGCAAACAATTCCACAATCTCTGTAGGATTGTCAGCTTCTACATCCCCATAGAATCAAGGTCCGTGAAGTTAGCCCCCAAAGTATGTTTTTTTTCCTTGAAAATTTCAGGATGATTAGTGCTTCAAAAAGTTTCGTTAGTGCTTCTTTTGTTTTCGAGGTATTCAATTTTATTTTTTTTCAAGGTCAGCCCTTAAAGTGTTTAGGACTGGGTCAAATTTGGCGTCATTCTTTAGTGTTTCGTTAGTGCTCTTTAGTGCTTCAAGAAGTTTCGTTAGTGCTTTTTTGGTTTACGAGATATTCAAGAATTTAAATTCAAGGTCAGCCCCCAAAGTGTTTAGGATCGGGTCAAATTTAGTCTCATTCTTTAGTGCTTCGTTAGTGTTTTTTAGTGCTTCAAAAAGTTTCGTTAGTGCTTTTATAGTTTACGAGATA
>MU182291.1:311371-335335 GCA_016904865.1 Pissodes strobi | reverse complement strand
TATCTCGTAAACTATAAAAGCACTAACGAAACTTTTTGAAGCACTAACGAAGCACTGAAGAATGAGACTACATTTGACCAGATCCTTAACACTTTGGGGGCTGACCTTGAATTTAAAATCTTGAATATCTCGTAAACAAAAAAAGCACTAACGAAACTTCTTGCAGCACTAACGAAGCACTAAAGAATTACGCCAAATTTAACCCAATCCTAAACACTTTGGGGGCTGACCTTGAAATAAAATAAAATTGAATATCTCGAAAACAAAACTTTTTGAAGCACTAACGAAGCACTAACCATCCTGAAATTTTCAAGGAAAAAAACATACTTTGGGGGCTAACTTCACGGACCTATAGAATAAACATTTTGGTAACTCACAATTATTATCCCTCTTCGAATTGACATATCTCCAGAATTCCTATGATCTGCCTGCACCATTAATTTACATTTTGATCTGATTTTTGAGAAAGTTTCATAATCACTTGGAGAGAAACTATTTTTATATTTTTATGGGCAATTTTCTTTTCAATTATATTTGATTTTAATTCATTACTGAACCATTTTGGAAATTTTAAATTTTTTGCCCTTCTCCTTGGTACGAATATTTCAATTGCAGTATCAATAATTTCGTAAAATTTATCAACAGCTGAATCAATATTTTGGGTCTCAACTAAAAAATCCCAATTACTAGAAGCTAAATACATATTAATATCAGCGAATTTAGCAAGGTTGAAGCTGTAGTATTCATAATCATACTCGAGATTTGGGGACAAATTGTCAGTCACTAATTCAAAAAACAAAGCTGGATGATGAGAATCACACCTCACAATAGGACATTGCATTGCACAGCCGACACCTTAGGTGTAACATTACAAAAAAATAAATCTAAATATGCATTTGGAATTGTATTAATTTGGTTTAAATTAAAAAATGCCATACAATGAGACAAACATGTCGCTTGTTTAGTGAGGACTGGCACCATATTCATCATTTGACCAGAATGTATCCGGGAGGTTAAAGTCATCACACACTAGAATGTCACAATTATTGACCCACACAGCATCTTGTAGGATCATTGACACAGCCTCAGTAAACACTTCATACACTTCTAGTGGAGAGGCAGGTGGAATATATGCATTCCCAGCAAGTAGTTTTTTAGATCCTAGACTTATAGAAACAAACACATGTTCAACGTTGGTTACATGTGATCTTATTTGCATTGCTGGGAAATTCCGATTCATCGCTATTAGTGTACCCCCGCCTCTAGTACGTGAACTGTTAGATTTGGATCGATCACATCTAAAAATTGTATAGTTTTCTAGACCAAGCTCAGCATCACCAATAGACTCGTCCAGAAATGTTTCAGTGAAAAGAAGAATGTCATAATTCTCAATCGCTGTGGAACACATTAATAAGTTTAATTTGGTTGTTAAACCCCACACATTCTGGTAATAGACCCTCACATCTGATTCTGGACACGATTTTGAGGATTGTTCTGGGGCTTTTTGTTTCTTTGGAAACAATTTCGGTTGTTAAATGATCTAGAAGTTCTTGATTTATTCAGGAACACAAAGGGTTTTACTGTTGTGCCCTCGGGCCACAAATCTGGTCTCATTATTGACGAATCATATGTAGGTTCTACAGAGAGTTTAAAGGAAGCAATGTGTTCGTTTCTAGATAGTAGTTTCTCAGTAACCTGAGTTGGTATATTATTGGATTCCTTCAAATGATCTGCTGTGGTGTTACCACTTAGATTTCCTACGTGGAACCAGGATTGTTTAAATGCTGCTGCCAGCCCCAAACCACCCTTATTCGAGCCTTTAATGACCTCTTCAGCACCCAACAACATGGGGGTTTCCTGAAATTTACTGGTATTACTAGCCATGACTGCCCTATTGACTGCTTCACTCACTACGTATTAGTAGGCAGAGATTATTAGAGCAATGGAATGATAATTTCTTATTGGCAAGACCTGTCACTTAACAAAATTTGTATTTTCTGTGTAATATTGTATTTTTTACTATGGCTGAAAATGAAAATTAGTAATATTTTGAAAAATACGACATATCCAGCCCCTACAAAAAACGTATAATAAGGAAAATCACGGTAGGGACGAAGACTACGTTCTTTGTTCAACCAATTTTTTCTTTATTCCGGAAGACATTAAAAGATCAGGGTGCCTTCTTTCGGGATGTCTACAAATTAAAATACTTTAAAAAAAATAAACCCAAATAAGTCAAAAGGTAAATAAATATTCAAACAAACCTATTGAAATATAGCTTAGAAGCTTCACGGCTGTAACTGACAGGCCTTGCCAATAAAAAATGACCATTCCATTGTTCTAATAATCTCTGCCTACTAATACTTATACCGTTGTTTAAAAGACGATGCTTATACTATACTCATCAAGAGTATACACATTTTCTGAAATTATGAATTTTAGGCTTATTATTTAAAATACATATCATGTATTACATATTTTTATAAAACTTATCCAATGAAACGAAAGAAAAATATACAGGGTGTTCCATTAAAAAAAAAAGTTTGATTTATAGCTAAAAATTGACAGCTCACAGCAAAAATTTGACTACGCCACTGGATTTTACGTAAAAAACTGTATGAGATTGAGTTATTAGCTTTCCGATATCGTAAAGGATATCGGAGATACGAGGGGGGTCCTAAAATGCAATATTTTCAATTTCGCCCTGTATCTCAGAAACGAAGCGGGCTATGAAAATTTTGTCTATACCATCATTCTTTTCACAAAAAAGTAGCACGGTATTGCGAAAATCGCAACTCTATCTTTGCTCGTAAGTGAGATCGTAATATCATGGAAAATGGGACACCCTGTCCACTGGTAACAAAGTACGATAATAGTCTGTAGAAGAAGCGGAGGATATTGATTTCTTTCCTAGGTTAGTTCTTTTTCTTCTTCTTCATGTGCCTTGTCCGGTCCTCTGGACGTTGTCGATTACTGTGGAGAGTGCTTCTCTATTTTCTGCTAATCTGAAAAGCTCACTAGCTTCATGAACTCCTGTCCACTGTCTGATGTTTCTTAGCCACGTCATCTGCCTCCTACCAACACCTCTTTTTCCTTTGACAATGAGTTGTAGAATGCGGTATGTTTCTCCACTCAATACGAGGCCCAGATAGGCAATTTTTCGACATTTTATTGTTATTAGCAATTGTCGTTCTGTTCTAGCTCTTTGCAAGACTTCTTGGTTGGTCAACAGATCGGTCCAAGAAACCCACAGCATCCTTCGATGAATCCACATCTCTAATGTTATTTTTTAGAAAAGATTTGATGATTGGCATAAATTCTGTTGAAGATATGATCTCTATATTGTTGTTGCGGATTCATCTTTTGGGAATAAATATTTGCCTTTTATGTCATTTTAGCTTCGTTAATAAATTTAACTAATAGCAATTTGTACCCTGGCAACTGGTCCTATTCATTACAGATTCAAGAGACGTAAAAGAAATATTTATCACAAGAAAAATGCTGATGCATTCTTAAAACCCCCTGGAATTGTCTATCTAACCTTTGAAGGCGCGTCGAAACTCATAGATTTCGCTAAAAGTTACATTATTATTACGTTACGCCAATTAAAGGGCAGCCGGAAGTATTGCCAGGCAGTTTGAAAAACGAATATTTAAAGGGTGCAAAATATTGTGATGATTTAGGATGACTTTATTCTCTATACTAATGATGAATCGTCCTATATGACCAGATATTTAACACTTTGTATTGTAGTATGACTCGTTTGTGATTTAAAAATCTAGCTTCTGTAAGACCCAATTAGTGAAAATACCACATTGATATTCTTAGTTAGTTTTTCAAATTGCCATTATAAAGTAATTAATTTATTGTTGTTATTAATGTAAACTCAACACCACCATAAATATAGAAATATGTACTTATAAAATTTATATAGTATTTATTAATTTTAAATTATATGAAGTGCGATTTTATATACATGTTTTAAAATATTGATTTTTATTAGCAAAGTCTTGTGTGTATACTTTCTAGACCAATTTTAATGCATTACTATAAAATAGTTGTATAATTTTCTTTATATTCTAAATTGTTGTGATACTACCTCTTTTTAAAATATATATTACTTTGATTTTGTTACTTTAATATTTGTCTTAGCTAGTCAAGACATTTTATGGATCCCTATACCTAAATATTTTTCAATTAAATATGAATACACGATGATATTTAATTATCAATTAAATTAAAGAAAACGGCAGCCTGCCTATAACGGTGTTGTCGGCCGGAATTAAGATACCTTTTCTGACTGACAAGTAACAATAGGATATAATGTCATATATTTTAAAACAAATATCAGGAAGTTTATCAACCCTGTTGGAGAGTAATATATATTTCACCGTTAACAGAAACAATAAATGAGTTTATAATAAATAAACACTCGATTTTAGGAAAACAATATTAGGTGAGAGCACTTTGATTACGGGGAGTGAAGCCCCCGCCATGCCATTCCGAGTTGTCCATCAAATCCCATCGTCCTCCCTCAGGTTGGAGAACACCGAAATACAAAGTCTGGAGCTGATCAAAATGACAGTTTGTGACAAGAGGGGCTGCATTGTATTAGCTGGCAGGAACGTCAAACTCGTGAAAGCAGTTTGATTACGGGGAGTGACGCCCCCGCTATTCCGAGTTTCCACGGGATGTGGCCCATCAAATCTCATCGTCCTCCCCCAGGCTGGAGAGCACCGAAGTACAAAGTCTGGACCTGATCAAGGACAGTTTGCGACAAGAGGAGCTACATTGTATTAGTGGGAGCACTTTGATTGCGGGGCGTGACACCCCCGCCATTCCGAGTTACCACGGGATGTGGCTAATCAAATCTCATCGTCCTCCTTCAGGCTAGAGAACACCAAAGTACAAATCTGATCACTGCGGAGTGACCCCCAACAAACCCCATTCTTACCCCTGTCAGGCTAGGGACTACCAAAAGAATGAGTCGGAGGCCGATGTTTCCAGTGGAAGCGGCCCTAGGTGGTAGATGCGATGCATACGCCTACTCGCATTGTCCGGTGAAAGACCACCCCACCAGAACTGGGAAGCGCTAAGTGGTTTTTCCGAATCACCTTCCGCTTCCGCGCTGGTGGTTCCGGATTCCACAGTAAGAATATGGTGCTTCCGGGATCAAAATATTCCGGAAGTAAACTCCCCGGCTATTCGGATCTCCGGGCGCTGGGTGACCTTGGGAGCCCTTCATATCGCATTTCCCAGACAGCAAAGGTATACCGAATCAATTTAGAATAGATTTGTGCAACATAAGAGGCCTAAATACAAACATAAATTCGGTACACCAACATCTACAAGCAAATAGACCACACATAATAGCCCTTACAGAAACACGAGTATTTTCTACAACAACAACAGTAAACTACCCCTATCCTGGTTAGTAAGGGGGGAGTAACCAAGTTTATATGTTGTCTTAACCAAGCCTACCAAAGTTTGTTTACAACACAGACAGACATTCTTTTATCTTCAATTCCTACAACTTCATCTGTGATACTTTCAGGAGATTTTAATATAAATTTTATGGATACAAAGTCAGTTGCAACAATTAAGTTGGTTAATCTTTTCAAATGTTTTAATTTACAAATGCACGTCAAAGATCCTACACGCATCTCACAATTTTCATTAACCTTAATGGATTATATTTGCGCAAATGGACTCAACTCTGTTCAGTGGTTGACGCGGCCTTGTCTGATCACAATGCAATTCTGTGCAATTTTAATTCGATTCCTGCACCTAGGCCAAAGGATTTTAGAATGGAGAGAATTTTTGGTAGGCTTAAGTATGGTAAGTTTTACCAATTATTGTGTCTTGGGGCAAATTGGAATAATGTCCTTTTATCGAATGATCCAATTAAAGATTTTCATGTGATTTTAATGCAGCTATTTAATAAAGCTTTCCCAATCAGAAAAATCAAGAGAAAGAATAAAAAACCGCGGTTTACCAAAAGCCTTTAAGAATCATTAAAAAATTTACGATCACTTCATTATAAAAGAAAATTAACAAATAGTATGGCATTTTATTCTTATTTTAATAAATATAGATCATTATATAGCAAGCTCATAAGAGAGCAAAATTTTATGTTACTGAAATCGTTTTATAAATTCCACAAAGAGACAATTGGTCTATTGTAAATGACATACGTGCAAATAATAATCCATCTTCCAAAATCATTGAAGCCGATTTAGCGCCAGACTTAATCAATCAAATTTTACTGCTCTATAGCACAAGACCTTACAAAGGATAGTATTCAAAATTCCAATCCTGTTGAAAACTTGAAAAGCAACGCAAAGGTTGATAATTCTTTTTTCTTTGTGCCGACAGATCTGACTGAATTAAAAGAGGTAATGTCAGGTGTTAAAAATAAGAAGAGTTCTGGGGATGATGGTTTAGCATTGAAAATTTTTCAGAGGCTGCCAGATACGGTTCTTCAGATCTTAGCATTTGCAATAAATTACTCTTGGGAATCAGGAGTTTTCCCTGATTGCCTTAAGCTGGTAAAGGTCATACCTCTTCATAAAGGTGGTGACTTAGAGGATCCATCTAATTTTAGGCCAATGTCACTATTATCCAGTCTCTCTAAAATTATTGAGAAATTGGTAAAAAACGAATGTCCTCCTTCTTGGATAGGCATAGGGTGTTATGCTGTCAACAATTTGGGTTTCAACCAAACTAAAACACAAATGATGCTATCTTTGGATTTTTGGAGGGCCTATATTTGGGTATTAATAATGGGGAGGCTGCTGCAGCGGCTTTTTGTGAACTTTCGAAAGCATTTGATTGTGTAAATCATGGAATTCTGCTGCAGAAGCTTTCTCATTATAGGTTTAGGGGGTAGCCTTGACATGGCCGAAGTCTTATCTGTCAAATTGGAAAGAAAAAGTTAGCATTAATTCCACCGAATCTGATGTTTTAGTGAATTCCTGGGGTGTCCCTCAGGGCTCTGTCCTGGGGCCCTTACTGTTTTTGATTTTCATAAACGACTTGGCCTCCTTGGACATCACAGGTCATTTTACGTTGTTTGCAGATGACACCACAATCTTGTGGCACTGCCAAGATCATCACAGCTTGCAGGACACAGTTTTATCGGATCTCATGAAGATGACATCTTGGTGCAATGCTAATCTTCTTGTACTCAACTTTGCCAAAACCAATATTGTGTCCTTTAGATCAGACCGATTTTTAAATATTTCTCTGAACAATATTTCTATTGCGAATAGACCCGAATCAAAGTTTCTAGGTTTAACTGTTGACGGCAAGCTGAGTTTTGAGAGATATGTTGTTGCACTTGGCAAAAAGATTTCTTCTGGTTGCTATGCAGTCAGAGTTACTGCTGGTGAGCTGGGAAAGTCCATGGGAATTTTTTTTTTATTATGCCCTTGTGGAATCTAGGATTAGATATGGAATTTGCTTCTGGGGATCATGTAGCCAGTATCTGTTTAATTCAATATTTTTAATTCAAAAACGTGCTATTAGATATTTATGTGGTGCTAGTAGTAGAGATTCTTGTCGACCTCTATTTAAAGAGGAAATAATTTTAACCGTGTGATGTTTATTTATTGTAGAAACAGCATCACTTATTCACAAAAATCGTGAAAAACTGAACACTAGCAATATTACCCATACAACAAGGCAAATACACAATTTACCTCTTCCCATTCCCCACTCATCTTTAATAAAGAGATCTGGAAGCTATGAAAGTATAAAGGTATATAACCATCATTCCAAATAGTTTAAAGCACTTTCATTTAAAACGTTTTAAAAGAGAAGTTCAGGCATTGCTGGTTGGTAAGGCTTACTATACACTTGACGAATTTTACAGTGATGCATATTAATTCTTCAATCCAATGATTGTTCTTTACTGACGAGGATCTATGTACTATTTACGTATGTATAAATATTTGTTTGTTTGTTAAGAAAATAGTTTATCCCCGATTTTGTTTTTTTGTATTTTATTTTTCTTTTCATCCTCTTAGAGTTATAAATTTTTAATAAATAAATATGTTTTTACTTAGTTTAAGACTTCAGTAATTCTTTATTGGTAGGATTGATAACCTTTGTGTAAGCAGCTCTTTTTGGAATTGATGACTACTTACTTATTTAATATGTTTTCTATAGGTTATTATTATATATTTTGCTTTATCGACAAGATTTATATCTTTTGATAATAAAGCTTTTTTTGACTTTGACAACACTAGCTACTACTTTTGACTCAATACAGGTCGATCACCCCAATTCAGAAATAATCGCTCGGGGAGACTTCAATGCCCACAACACCAACTGGCTTAAACATCACTACAAGACCGACAACGAAGGTAGAGAAGCTGAAGCATTTGCCATCAGCTGCGGGCTTACTCAACTTGTAAACGAACCAACTAGGGGCGAATTCGCCGTCCGTCTGGATCTTTTTCGAACCAACAATCCTGACCAGTACGCAATTACAGTTGGTCCGCCATGAGGTACTTCCGACCACAAACTTTTTACAACGGTTTGTGAATTGCCATTTCTACAGAAGGCATTACAATTCCGCAAACTGGGACGATCTAAGAGAGTTCTACCTAGTTTTTCCTTGGCTCGACGTCTGCTTTGACACTAACGGCCCGTCAGTCTGCTTCGAAGAGATTACACAAGTAATCTCCTCAGCAATGGAAGCGTACACCCCAAACTCCAACAAGTTACCGTTAAAAGGAAAGCCCTGGTTCGACAGAAGATGCGAAAGAGCTGTAGATAGGAAACAGCAAACCTACAAGTACTGGCAGCAAAATCAGACCGCTCAAAATCGCAATTATTTTGTCGAAGCGAGAAACGAATGCAAACGTATGATCGACGAAACTAAGGACAAACACAATCAAAGGATCGGGAATAAACTTTTGCAATGCCCCAGTGGCTCCAGGAATTTCTGGTCGGTAGCAAAGGCAGTAATAACTTTACAAAACCGTCTCTCCCACCTTTGACAGACGAACGTGGCATTACGGCGACTACAGCCAAGGAAAAAGCAAACATGCTCGCCAAAATGTTTTCATCGCACCCCTAGCTTAGATGTCCCCAAAGGCAAGGCTCTCCCCACCATATCGAACATCAACACTACCATGGGAGAAGTCAAGTTCATCACCGTGATATTCGTAAAATCCTTAAAGTAGGTACGCAAAAGGCATCAGGACCGGACGGAATACCTGCCATCATGTCAAAGAACTGCGCCAACGCACTAACACCTGTTTTCTCTAAGCATTTTTCTCTGTCTTACGGAAAAGGGATTTAACCATCTTCTTGGAAAGTCGCTCCAGTGCAATATGTTCTAAAAAAGGCAAGAAAACCGCGCCCTCAAACTATCGCCCAATTGCCTTGCTTCCAATAATCTCCAAAGTCATAGTTAATCAGAATAATTAGCGATAATCAACACTGCTTTCGCAAAGAGAGATCAACAGGAGATATATTGGCCTATGTCACTCATATATGGAGTAGGAGGGCAATTGAGAACTACGGAGAATCTCGAACGATTGCGTTGGATATTTGGAAGCCATTCGACAGAGTTTGGCATGACGGACTGCTCAACAAATTGCCGTTCTTCGGACTGCCAACATCTCTCTGCAGCTGGCTTGCCAGTTTTCTTAAGAACCGATCTCTGCACGTTGCAGTTGATGCACACATCTCACACATTCGCCATTAACGCGGGCGTGCCTCAGGGCGCAATACTTTCACCAACTCTGTTCCTCATCTAAATTAATGACCTGCTGGCAGAAACGAATAATCCTGTTTAGTTTTGCAGATGACAGTACCCCTTGTCTCCCACATTAGATCGGAATAACCTTTACCAGCTACTGAGACTTATCACCGTAGACAGGAGCAGATTACAGCAACTAATCAATCAAGACCTGGAGAAAGTTCAAACTTGGGCGACAGAAATTTGGTCTAGTTCAATGCAGCAAAGACCCAAGCAGTCACGTTTACCAAGAGGGCCAATGCGGCGGGCCCTGACATCATTATGGCAGGATCGACTATTCCTTCATCCTCGTCAATCGGAGTGCTGGATGTCTCGGTCAACAGCAATATGTCCTGGCAACGCCACCAAAGTCTAGGTGGCGTTGGTCCTGGCATGACCACGTTGCTAACATCGCAAAATCAGCCTCAAAGAAGCTTGGTGCGCTATTTCACAACAAAAAACTGTATACACCGCAGCAAAGTTGCTCTTGCTCTACAAAGCGCAAATAAGACCGTATTTAGAATATTGCCCACACATATCTGGGGTGCCGCACCAAAGCACACCCTAAAGCTGCTGGATTCCATTCAGAACAGAGCTTTGTGCCTCGTCGGCGACCCGGAATCTGGAACACCGCAGACATGTGGCCGAGATGTCCCTGTTTTACAAATACTTTCACGGCAGATGTTCACAGGATTTGGCCCGCCCCTGGTAACGCCTGTCAGACAGTCACGAGAGACGGCAAGAGCGCACCAGTTCGTCGTACAACTGGAAACACCTAGAACATCGATTTACAAGAACTCCTTTGTCTGGCGCACTGCATCACTATGGAACTCACTCCCAGGACATCTGTTCCCCCCTAATTACAACCTACAACTGTTCAAGAACCGGGTCAATCGTCGAGCGCCATAGGATCCCTTTAGTGTGTGTGCCACTGCCATAAAAAAAGTGAAACTAACATTTTGTTGTTAGTGTTCAATACCTATGTCAAATATAGAAATGTATGAATCTAGTACAGAGCCTGTAATTCCTGTAGACTGGATGAAATCAAAGAAGTTTCCAGTGCAGAGCAACTTATTAGTTCATGAAGATATTCAGTTTAATTTATTTGTATGTCACAACCTCTCGATGTTGATAATGAGAATGATGCTCATCTTATCTCTAAACATTTAATTTGACCAGTTAAATTTTATCATTGTTATATGGTCTAGGTTGTTAATAAGAAAACGTATATAACGCTTTGGACAATTCATTAGAAGTAAATTAAACAAGAAATCCAAATCAATATATACATATATTTATTTAATATGGATCTTATTTCTACTGCTATCTTTTTAAAGCTTTCTTTATCCTTATATGCTTCCTCCTTTTACTTCCCCCCAATTTCCTTTTAAACATTTTGTTTTTTCTTTCGTTATTTCTAACTTTAGCCTTGACAATTCCTTTAAGTTCTCTACGGATTTTAAGGAATTCCTTGTCTTCAGTTTTGATTTTTTCAATAAAGTCCAACCCTTCTACAACAAAATAATTTAAACATTATACATATAGTATAGTACCTTCTAGACGTGATATTTTTATTTATAAAACATATACATATAGAGGGAAAATTATCAAGTCATAAAAAATATAATACTTTTATTATGATCTCAATCTTCATTCACTCACCCTGTAACCTAAAATCATCACTTTTAAAGAAAAAAGGTTCAGTCCAGAACACTGATTTACTTGTTCTAGTTTGTGTATGTTCAAAAGTTGTAGGTTTAGATCCATCGTTGGATGTATCCTTATGAGGGATATCTTCTGTTTCGTCTTCATCATCAGAAGAATCATATTTAAAAGGATTTTGATTGCCATGTAGAGGATTTCGTTTTATCTCCTTCACTTCTTTTCCTTGTTCTTCATCTAAAATTAAAAATCTGACTTGATCAAATATGCCCTGTTTTATAACAATTAATAATTTGAAATAAAAATCGTTAACAACATTAAAATATGCCAATAGTGATTGGTTACCTTTAACTTCTTCTGTTCTTCCAAACATACTTAACAAACTAAATTCTGGTTTTTCTGCAAATGTTTCCTTTAATTTTTCAGGAACATTATAAAATATTTCTTTTGACACCTCAGGCTCTGGTTTTTGAGAATTTTGCGATTCCTCCATTTTTTCTTTCTTCTTCTTTCTTTCAGGTTCAGGCATGAGTTCTAGATTTGAATGTTCTGGCTGTGATGGATCAAACTTTAACATTGTTTTCCTAGTAGCACTAAAAAGGTAAATGAGAAATCATAACAGCCTGATTCCTGAGATACACTAAAATTCTTGTTCAAGCACAGTCTTTCTTACCTTAATATCTCCAACAAATACCCAAGTGAAGAAAAAATAAAAAAAGCAAATATTAACTTAAAAATCATTAAAATTATAGAATATACAGAACTGAAACTACTCAAAATAAATTCCAACTAAAGCTATACCAATTTAAAAATAAATATTATTGGGGTATACTACCAGAATATATACATTTTTAGATATTTTCAAGGATATATTCTATACGCACTATACCAGTTTCTTCTAGTAATAAAATATTTTACCTATCTCTCTTTGTTTTTGATTTTAATGTTACTTTTTTTCCTAACACCTCTTCTAATATCTTAAGCTGTTCTTGTTTCTCTGTGTCTAGATTATCTTCAGTGTTTAATATTTCTTTATCATCATTTTCAGTTTCCAGAAACCTTTTATCCAAATTAAATCTCTTGTCATTCTTGTATCTTGATTGAAGTTCTAAGAGCTAAAATAAGATATGAGTTACTCCGACTCATAATAGAGGGTAAAGTACAAGGTAAAAGATTAGTAGGAAGATGCCAGAATTCATGGCTAAAGGACCTGAGAAGATGGTTTGACCGCTCATCTACAGAAATATTTAGTGCTGCAGTTTCCAAGACTACAGGATATTATAAAAAATTATGTTACTGTTACATATTTAAATACCCCTAATTGTACAGCATAAGCATGATAATGTGCATTAAGAGTTGCACTCCCTAAGGTCATTATGTAGGTACCTACAGTAATTTTTAACTTACTTTCTGTCCACTGTTGCCTTGAAACTGCTCTTTGACATCAAAGTTACCTTCAAAATCTGAACCTTCATCTGAATCACCTCCATCAAATAAAATATTATTTTTAACACCATTTGTTTTCACATATTTGTTTTGCTCTTTGCTGCCATTATTGCTTTCGTCATCGAAAACAATCTTGTTATTTAGTTTGTTACTCTAAAAGTTGAAAAGAAATTAACAACATAAGAAGTGTTAAAATGTTATTGAGGGTGTTAAAATGCATTTCTCAGAAGTGAGACATTGAAAAACAGGAAATTTATTTCAAATGGAAACTTATGTTGTTTTTAAGCTTTGATACCAAAATATAAAAGTAAGGAATAATTTCCAAAATATGTTTCTATAAAGATCTAATGGGAGTTTTGTTTCTTTGTGTTGTGATAATATTTTATTTTACATTTTGATGAGTGAATTCCTATAAATTATTTGAAAAAATGGACCAAACTTAAAAATGCTTGCTCTTAATATACATGGCACATTTTAAATGATTTGACAACCAATTCTACTTGTGGTAATGATTTGTGGATGAAAAAGAACATCGGATCCTTTGCTACTGTAATTGAATGGAAAATTGTAGAGCAGTCCAACATAATATAAAATTTACACTGCAGTAAAACAGTTTCCAAAATTGCCAAGAAAAAGATCAGAAGAAACTACTACAAATTGTTTTAATTTGAAATGTAGTTTTGAGCCAAATTAAATTTCTAGTTCTAGTTCCATTTGAGTAGTTTTTCATTCTCAGTGTTTTACATTTTTTAAGTTTCGTAAATACACTTACACCATATGATAATGCATTTTTTATCACAGATTTTTTAGCTGCATAACCCTTCTTCATATGTTGTAGAGATTGTAATCTTTTCTTGTTAGCCTCAGTGGGGTTGTTTTGCTTCATTTTACTTTCTGTTGTAGTACCTTCAACTAATTGGTGATGGTCAGGGGGGATATTTTGAGCACAGATTCCAGCAGACACTACACAGACACAGATCACATATTTTGTGTACACGGATACACAAACCAAAAACAAAATCACAAAATATCCTTATTTTGTGGACAAAATACAAATTGCAAATGCATATACGAAAAAAATATATATGTACGAATCTGCAGATGCAAGAGAAATTTCAAACCCTAACCTCAGTAACCTCACATTCAGGGTTGCCAGACCGTTCGGCTCGATTTCCCCAGTCGAAATTAAAAAATCCCTCAAATTTAGGACTTTTTGAAAAAAATTCCCCATAAAAATATTTTATTTTGTTTTCGTAGATTAGATATGTTATTCCTGGTTTTTAATAATTTTTCGTGACTAAAATATTGTCCCCATATCTCTAAAATACCCCCAAAATAAGCTCTGTTACAAATAAAGCCTGAAGAACTAGAAAATATTTAGTGCAAATAAAGCTACTTTGTCCAGGATTTTTTTTTATTTTTCAAATGAAAGAGAGAACTTATAACCAAGAGTAAAAACAAGATTAAAAAAGAGAAGGTGTGTGCTTACGACCGTACGACAGAAGTGAAAACTCTAATAAAGCGATATTAAAAGCTAAATAAAAATAAGAAAAAAAGTTTCTTGAAAGAAGACTTCGGTTATCGAACCCGATACCTCTCGCACCATTATCCACCACCTCACTCGAAGGTTTTTGTCGAAAACGAGTATAAGAATACGGACCGGTATAATACATATTTATACCAAGTCGATTATTGTGTAAACGGGCCCAAAGGCGTTTTCACTTCAAAAATATAATATTTCTTGAACTGGTTTGTATATTTAACCTAGGATTATTTCCCTAAAGTTAAATAACGATACATTTCTTTAAAAGTATATTAAACCACTTGGCGGATTAAATAAATATTTTTATGCCCCAACTATAGATGACGTCATCGCAGCTCAAACATAAAGATTAGTAAAATATATATTTTTTACATTTTATGATCAGAATAATTGGATTTTTGTATTTTTATCTGATTTTGTGATTTAAGAGATCAGACTTGACTCGAGTCGCGTCAAACTTAAGATCCCCTGTTGTTCCCAGATAAATATTGTTTCCCCAGTAGAAATCCCCAGAATAAAATATCCCCGAAAAATACCCCAACGAAAAAAAAATCCCCTAATTTTTGGGGAAAATCCCCTAATCTGGCAACCCTGCTCACATTATTTACGATTTACGGATAGCCGCGGATACGGCAAGTAACGAGCCTGACCAATAACGCATGGCCCCAGTTTACCCAAGACATATAAACAATGCCCATGCTTTTACGCCACTGAAATATAGAGCAAACTTCAGTGCTTTACAGCCGCGTTCGTTTTTATCATAGATGGTTTTTATCATCTTTTTCCTCGATTTGCTCTAAGATTTTGACAGGCACGTGACTTGGATTTTCCTTTTAAATACACAGACCTCGTGACTGTCAAATTTTTAGAGCAAATCGAGGAAGAAGATGACAATAACAAACGCGGCTTATACAGACCTTTTTTTTACGAGTGTCTCGCGACATCATTGCAGTCGGCTGCCATCAAGGTCGAATGTTACAAACCTACAAAGAAGGGGGATTCTTTGTGAATGTATTCGCGGAAACATGCCAGCTGCTGTATATTTCGTAAAAAGTGCATCCAAAGTACGGGCACGTATGACAATAAGTAATATTTCACTTTTCGCATGACCCCCCGCTCGCTACCACTCGTTACGGGGACTCAAGAAAATGAAACTAACCAGGGGCTAACCCAAACGTAACCCAAGTAACAAAAAAAAACTGTTTAGAAACAACCGTAAAAAAAGCAACGGGGTTTGAACCCGGGCCGCCGCGCGCCGCCGATAGTCGCCGAATTGAGACCTAACCAGAGTATAACTAACCATCTAAACTTCTAGACCACGACGCCTCTTGCTGCAAATCGATTGCATCACGAAAACATCACATGCAATCGCTCGAGTCCTCCCGTTTGACGAGTTCTCGACACTATTTCTGATAAATAGATGTCTCTATGGTCCAGGTAATTGCTTTCATCGAACCTCGTGATTCAGTGGTAGATGCTGCGTTTCCGATACGGCGGCTGGCGATATTTCAGTTCGTAGTACACTTGTGAATGCATGCGATTAATCAATTAATTCAATTGTCAAGTATATGGCTCTCCGCTCGTTTCGCTGGCTCCGGGGCCCAAGAAGAGAAAACTAACCAAGTGCTAACCCAAACCATACCCAAGAAAAACCCAAAATCAAGAAAAAAACTGTTTACTTAAAAAAAAACAAAACCGACGGGATTTGAACCGTGTCGCGATATTTCAGTTCGAAGTGCACTTGTGAAGGCATGCGATTTAGAGACTTGCACTTGGCAAGTATATTGCCCTCCGCTCGCTCCGGGGCTCAACAAAAGCAGACTAACCAAGTGCTAACCCAAGCCATACCCAAGAAACACCCAAAAATGAAGAAAAAACTGTTTACTTAAGAAAATAACCAAAACCGATAGGATTTGAACCCGGGTCGCCCTTTCTTTTTAAGTATATGGGGTCGCCGAAGTGAAGGCCAACCATGCAAACCCCTAGACCATCTACTGACTTACACATAACTGGTTGCATTGCGAAGCCATGCGTCACCTCACGTAGCTAGCAAATCACGCGCCTCTTATTCACAAGTGCACTATGAACTGAAATCTCGCACCCGGGTCGCCGAAGTGAAAGCTAACCATGCAGACCCCTAGACCATCTGCTGACTTACAACGTTATTCTTTTTATCATGACTTACATACAACTGGTTGCATCGCGAAGACATGCGTCACCTCACGTAGCTAGCCAATCACGCGCCTCTCTTTCACAAGTACACTATGAACTGAAATCTCGCCAGCGGCCGGGGTTAGATTCCAGTGACAATTTAAGGTTATGCTTTTAAAAAGTTTTTTTCTTCGTGCGCCCCTGTAGCAAGCGCAACGAGCGGCGGGCATTGCATGATGTGACAAAAATTCAAACGTAAACATTGTGATGCATGGGCATGGGCTTGCGCGCGGATATTTAAAAAAAAGGTCTGCGTGTCAATGAATCGCCTTAAAGTGCTGCATTTTTTTAAAGTTCAAATGCTGTGTCTGCGATACGGCGGCCCGGATTCGATCCCCGCCCGCCGGTATTTTTATTTAATTTTTTTTAAAGGTTATATTATACTCGACGCGCCGAACAGATTCACCAATCGCGGAAACAATTCGTCTTATTTTATGATTGAATCGTCCCAATGTTTTGTTTTTCATTTTAATTTTTCTTATCCATAATACAAAAAATAAAAATAGAGTGTGTTAATCAATGTCCCTATGTTTGGAATCAATGGAATCATAAAATAAGAAGAATTATTGTATCCGTGTTTTCCGTGTTTGGTGAATCTGTTCGGCGCGTCGAGTATAGTAGTAGTAAACTCTCTGTTGGCCCTTTGCGTCAGCAAATTCAGCCAGAAAATACCTCTATCCGGCTTAGTTGGAGCTGGGGCGACCCATCCCAGATAAGTTACACCTGGTGGATAGAGCTACTATTTTTGGAGCCAGTATGTCGAGTATGTACTCCTGGGGCTCCGACTTGTACATGCACGGCTTGTTTTAATTCGAACACCACCGGCTGGACATTCTCACACAAATTAAAATGTGCATCTTTTACCTGAACCGATCAAGAGTCCATTTTCGGTTCACTTACAGGCGAGCTGGATCACTTTTTAGGTAGTAGGGGCAAAGTTATATTTTTACAATCGAACACGAATCAGTTCAATAAAGTTCAGTTAGATCGATCTGAATCGATCCAAAGTAGTGAATCGAATATGGCTTTAATAAACACGCGGCGGTACGAGGGTAAATCTCGGCAAATGGGATGGAAATGTGTAAACTGATGCTAGCCGCTAGGGCGGTATTATTGCACAATTTTGCCATTTAAAATCGTTTTAAACGGATTTTAGAAGATAAAAAAGCCTATTTTAAATTAAACGAACCGTCAAAAGTATTATTTATTAATTGTTTTAAACTTTGTTATTAAACCTAATTTGTATTCTATGAACAAGCTAAAATGTATAGGCAACGGCCATAGCACGTTGAAAATACCAGTTCTCGTCCGATCATTGAATTAAGCAACGTCGGGCGTGGTTAGTACCTGGATGGGTGACCGCTTGGGACCACAACGTGTCGTTTGTCATTTTTTTTACAACCGATGTCGTTATAGGATATGTTTACACATCAGTGTCTCGAGTACTAGCAGACTCGCCCAATTTTTTTTTCAACCCGACAGGTGGTGAACCCCGGGCCGCCGTATCACAGGTCCAGCATCTAACCACTCAACCACCAGAGCACTTCCAGACAATTCATTGCACCGCAAGGACATTGGTAAACTGAAGGCTGATTAGAAGTTTTGCTAGGTCTAGCGGCGGCGGTTCCGTAAAATACATTATTCGACCGTCGCGACGGCAACAGTAGTATACTACGCGTCAGTCGAAAATGCAAATATTTTATAAACTTTATTCTTGATTTTGAGCATGCCTTGGATTAGTTTCGTTTGCTTGCGCCCCCGGAGTGAGCGGAGGGCCATGGGTGAAGTGTATCAGAATTATCCATGTCTTTACGGTTCGGTGGATTGGTTTCAGCAGATCTTGTAGTCCAGTGGTCAGAGTCTGTGTTTGTGATATGGACGGCCCGGGTTCGATTCCCGTCAGTGGCAAGCGATATTTTTGTATTATCCCCCTTGTGGCTGCGTCGGATGAATAATATGTATTACTATACCGCCGCGGCGGTCGAATACCAACTGCTATTCGACGGCTGCGTCGGCGTCGGTCGAATAAGAACTGCACTGACCGCCGCGGCGCCGGCGTGCGGTAGTATATTGTTCGGTCGCCTCGGCGGCGGTTTTGCAATATAGGTATATTATTTGACCGCCACGCGCGCCGCAATGGTTCTCTTCAGTGAATTAAAGAACCGCCTGAGCAGATCATTTGTTTTAAAGTATTTAAGATGTTCCAACAATAATTGAAAACACATCATGATAAATAATACATATTTTATTAGTAATGGAATGATAAAAAAATATATCAATATTTCTTTTAGTTAAGTATAAACAAGGATTTAATATTTCCTTATTAAATCCTTGAGTATAAACATAATATGAATATATTGAATGTGGTCTGAAATAGATATTTTTGCCATACATACACCTTGTTTTATCGAGTAAAAAATATTTCATACTTATTCATATTAATGAAACAGGCGTGTCGGACGAATAATACATATTACGTAACCGCCGCCACGGCCGCGGCGCGGCGGTCGGCAGACAGTGTTCGAAACTTTGGAGCTAGCCGCGAAGCTGCAACTAATGAGCTATGTCTAATATTTCACTTCACGCATGGCTCTCCGCTCGCTACGGGGGCGCAACCAACAAAAACTTCCTCTCAATTTATTTTAGACATTTGAACCGGTTCCGGTACTTTATAACCAATTTTAAAGTGTTTGGTTAATTTTAGTTAGTCGCAAAAATTCAGTTAATTTGGGTTAGTTTTAACTTACTTTAATTTTTTAAACTGTTCCGATACGCTTTAGCTCTTTTTGGTTAGTTTAGGGTAGTCGTCCAATCAACTTTCGGTTGATTTTAGTAAGTTTTAATTAGTCACCAAAATTCGGTAACTTTGAGTTAGTTTTAACTTACTTTTATTTTTTTAATCTGTTCCGATACATTTTAATCTTTTTTGGTTAGTTTGGGTTAGTCGTTCAATCCACTTTCGGTTAGTTTCAGTTGGTTTTAATCTATTTTTGTCATTTGAACCGATTCCGTTGGTATAAACAAACTAACACGATATCTCATACGTCTGACGTCATGTGGCAAATGTATCATGCACTTTTTCGCGATTTGATGCTTCATACAGGATAACAGAAATATTTTCAATGTTAAAAACACCGACCGGAATCGAACCCGGGCCGCCGTATCATAGGGCTAGCATCTAACCACTGAACACTTGAACTTGAATGCAGTTGGTTGCACCGTAAGACATGGGCAAACTGCGTGCTCAATACATGCAGCTCCATGGCTATGTGTTCGAATAGCAGTTGATGTTCGACCTCCATGGCGGTATTGTAATATATATATTAAGGTGTCCGAAGTGGTCATAAGGGGGATAATATTTAAAAAAAAAAATGAGGGAGTCTGCTAGTACTCGAGAAACTGATGTGTAAACATATTCTATATGGAGATCATCGACATGAAAATCTAATGCCACCTTAGGCCGCGTGACACTTGAATATAGGCAACCACTTATTTGGAATTGGTTGCCTGGCGTTAGAAAGAACACGTTTTACACCAACGGTTACAGACAGCCTGCAAAACACATTCCCGTCACAGATACCGCCTGACGTGCGGTACATTTGTAACGTTTACATTAGAATGTCTAATATTACACTTCACGCATGGCCCTCCGTTCGCTACAGGGGCACAACGAACAAAAACTAACCCAAGGCATGCCCAAAATCAAGAAAAAACTTTACAAATATAACCTCAAGGAATTAAAAAATAAGATTAAAGCTAATCGTAAACATCAAGGCGAGCGAAACTGCGGGTAAAAGCTGAAAGTGTCCTATGTTCTTTACTATACTCTTGAAAATATCTGGACAAAATTTCATGATGATCGGAACAGTTTATGCGTGAAAGCGTAAGAAACAAACAAACAAACACATTCGCATTTATAAAATTAGTTAGGATTACTTAATAATACTTACTGGCACCTTCGGGGTGGATTAATTCACTGCACAAATTCAACACGAAAATCTACAAAGCTTATTCTTTTACCAGCTACTCATCTTGGACCGACATCCTTTGATTTGGGAAAGTCAATAACCAAAGGTCTATGACTCAATATTGTTTTAAACGTATGGACATCTGAATCCGAGTATAACAAACTTTGTTATACTCTATCTGAATAAGTTTGTGACAAGAGGGGCTGCATTGTATTAGCTGGCAGCAAAGTCAAACTGGTGAGAGCAGTTTGATTACGGGGAGTAACGCCCCCGCCATTCTGAGTTGCCACGGGATGTGGCCCATCAAATCCCATCGTCCTCCTCCAGGCTGGAGAACACCAAAGTACAAAGTCTGGAGCTGATCACTGGGGAGTGACCCAACAAACCCTATTTTTACCCCTGTCAGACTAGGAACCACCGAAGGAAAAAGTCTGAGGCTGATGCATCTAGTGGAAGCGGCCCTAGGTGGTAGATGCATACGTCTACTCGCATCGTCCGGGGAAAGACCACCCCACCAGAACTGGGAAGGGCTAAGCGGTTTTCCCGCATCACGTTCCGTTTCCGCGCTGGTGGTTCCGGGTTTCACAGTAGGAATATAATAATATGGACATGATGTTCCAGGATCAAAATATTCCGGAGGTAAAGTCCCCGGACATTCGGATCTCCGGGCGCTGGGTGGCCATGGGAGCCCTTCATTCCGCATTTCACAGACAGCAAAGGTACCGAACTAATTTAGAATTGACTTCTGCAACATAAGAGGCCTAAATACAAACATAAATTCGGTACACCAACATCTACAAGCAAATAGACCACACATACTAGCCCTTACAGAAACACAAATATGTTCTACAACAACAGTGAACTACCCTTATCCTGGTTACGACTTACATACCCGATTTAGACATTAGTTCGGAATATGCCTTTTTGTTCGAAGCGACCTTTCATGTCACCGCGAGGAAACACTCGAACCGAACAACCTTGACGTCATGTGGCTTAGGTCCACCGCCAAGGGATTAACCAAGTTTATATGTTGTCTCTATCGCCCTCCGAGCGATAGAGCCTACCAAAGCTTTTTTAACACTAGCTACCACTTTTGACTCAATAGAGGTTGATCACCCCAGTTCAGAAATAATCGTTGTGGGAGACTTCAATGCCCACGACACCAACTGGCTCAAACATCACAACAAGACCGACAACGAAGATAGAAAGGCTGAAGCATTCGCCATCAGCTGCGGGCTTACTCAAATTGTACACGAACCAACTCCAATTTCAGAGAGGGGCGAATTCGCCGCCCTCCTAGATCTTTTTCTAACCACCAATCCTGACCAGTACACAGTTATAGTTGGTCCGCCATTAGGTACTTCCGACCACAAACGTATTACATCGGTTTGTGAATTGTCACTCATACAGAAGGATCCACCATTGCCTCGTAAAATCTGGCATTACAATTCTGCAAAATGGGACGACCTAAGGGAGTTCTACCTAGATTGCTTTGACGCTGACGATAGATAGTCTGGAACACCGCAGACATGTAGCCGAGATATCTCTGTTTTACAGATACTTTCAGGGCAGATGTTCCCAGGATTTAGTCCGCCTCATCCCGCCCCTGGCAGCTCCTGTTAGACAGTCACTACAGACGGCAAGAGCGCACCAGTTCGTCGTACAACTGGAAACACCTAGAACATCGCTTTACAAGAGCTCCTTTGTCTGGCGTACTGCATCACTGTGGAACTCACTCCCAGGACATCTGTTTCCCACTAATTACAACTTACAAATATTCAAGTGTCAATCAACATCTTCGCACACACACCGCTCGTCGAGCGCCATAGGGACCTTTAGTGTGTGTGCCACTGCCAAAAAAAAATACTTTTGACAGTTCGTTTAATTTAAAATAATAATATGCTTTCTTATCGTCTAAAATCCGTTTAAAAACGATTTTAAATGGCAAAATTATATAAAAATCCGAAAATTCGGATTTTTTAGGACGATAGCAGTGGCTTCGGACGAATTTGTCGTGGATTTTGAGGTGAAAATTAATTTTAAATTGAACCGTCCATTAAAAAAAAACAAACATTGCAAATTATAGAAAAGGGCCATGACTGAATATTGTTTTAAAAGTCTGGACATCTAAATAATACTTTTGACGGTTCGTTTAATTTAAAATATGCTTTTTTATCGTCTAAAATCCGTTTAAAACCGATTTTAAATGGCAAAATTCTATAAAAATCCTTCACGGCCGTCCTGGATTAGCGTGCTCCTCAATAATACGACGGCTTATAATGTCACAATCGTTTTACACATTTCCGTCCCATTTGCCGAGATCACCCTCATACCGCCGCGTAATGTTTACACATCAAAAATCGCTTTCCATCCATTGGAGCCGGGCCCGGACGCATATTACTATCGAGCGTACAGGATCGCACTTTGTCATAAGGCGACTATAATATAAATGTTAGCTATAGAATATCCCCGTTACATTTTATCTTCAATTATTTAAACAGTTCATGCATGGCCCTCCGCTTGCTTCGCTCGCTACGGGGGCTCAACAAACAGGAACTAACCAAAACTAACCCAAAATATGAAAAGACCGCACATTTATATTACAGTCGCACTATAAAATTTGCGATCTCGTACGCTCGATATAAATAAGCGGCCCGGACCGTCAGTATCTCAAGCACAGGCTCTGACCACTGGACTATCAGATCTGTTGAAAGCAATCCACTGGCCCGTAAAGACATGAGTAAGTATATACTTCAAGCATGGTTCTGCGCTCGCTCAAGGGGCGCAACCAAACAACGCTAACCCGAGGCATACACAAAATTAGGAAAAAAAGTTTTAAAAAAATGCATTTTCGACTGACGCGTCGCATGCTACCGTCGCCGTCGTGGAATAATTTATATTACGAAACCGCCGCGGCGGTATCTAATATACAGGGTGTCCGGAAATAGCTTCGCCAAACTACAGAGGGTGATTCTACATAAGAAAACATGAACATTTTTTCATATGAACATGGGTCCGAAAATGCATAGTTTCCAAGATACAGGGTGTCAAACTTTTTATAAAAAATAAGTTTTTTGTCAATATCTTAAGTATGATTTTACTGATTTTGTTGAAATTTGGCAGGGTTATCTGTAGTAATAAGGGGCTTATTTAGCCGTAATTAGATTAAAAATATAAAGTCCAGTGGCGTCCCGGAGGGCATCATACGGAATATTATTGACAAAAAAGTGTGCGCCGCTGACTTTTTCAAACATTTTATATTTTTTTCGTATTAAGCAACTAAAAATACAATATTTTTGATTCTTGACTTGTTTTCGTATCTTGCGTCATTTTCGATAAAAAAGTAAAAACCGGTTTATTACATTTCCAAACTTTTTTGATAA
>MU182291.1:280861-306371 GCA_016904865.1 Pissodes strobi | reverse complement strand
TTAATAGGCATTTGTTTAGAAAGACCATTCGTGATTCCACTTCTTTCGTCAATCAGGATGAAAATACAAAATATGTCTCGATACCATATAATCCTCAGTATACTAGAGGACTTCAAAAAGTCTTTAAGGAAGTAGGTTTAAAATTAGTATACCAAACTCAGTTCAACATTAAGAAATTATTAGGTGGTCCAAAGGACAAAATTGAAATATTAGAAAGAAGTGGAATATATGAAATTGGATGCATGGATTGTAACCAAAAATATGTTGGGCAAACTAGAAGATCTATACAAACGAGATTCAAGGAACACATAGCTCATTTAAAGTATGGTAGAACAGAAAAATCAAGTGTTGCCGAGCATGCTTTTGATAACAATCATAGAATAACAATTAAAAATTTAAAATTAATTCATAATATAACTGATAGGAGATTATTAGACGCATATGAAAGTATGGAAATTATTAAATGTAAGAATAGTTTAAATAGAGATAGAGGGCCTATTCCGTATAGTCCATTGTATTGGTTGATCAAGCGTGACTAGTGGGATTCCAGGATTGGTTCCTTTGGTTCCGCTTGATTAAGCAAACTTTTAGTATAAAAGCGAGTTAGGTAGAGTTTTAAATTTAGTTTTAATCATCTCCTGATGATGCTAACATGGTTAGCGAAACGCGCGTCGAGTGCAATAATTCTGTTTCGGTATTGTGGATAAAACTCCGTTTTAGTGCATGTTGCCGAAGGTTCCAAACCCCAACATAGTAACAAAGTAGAAAAAGTACAAAGAAGTAAAATATTTGGTTTAGGTTTGGAAAGTAGCTGATCCAAACGCCTGCTAAAAGTTAGTATAATCCAACCCAAAGAGATCCAGCCCGACGATGATGAGACAACGAACTATGCGCGTTATTGGGCTATACAGGCCATAGTTAGCGTTGTGGATGGAAACTCAAACATATTGCTATTTCGAGTTCTATGAACAGTATTAAAACTAACCTCATCAAGTAAAGAATATCGTTTATTTCTCGTTACTCTCGGCTGTACTCGACAATTTCCGGAAGGCGTGGAATTTACCCATGTGCTTACGGTGCAATGAATTAGTGAGATCGGATAGCATAAAAATATTTCAGTGTTGGCGGCGAACATGCCCTTTTTGGATGTATTTTCTGCATATATCAAAGATCAAAAATCGCCCCAGACCCTGAAATTTCGGACCTCTGACCACTAGTAGTTACGTCATCGAACTCAGGGTCAAAAAAACTATGCATAGGCATAGCCTAACTTACTTAAGGATCATAAATATTTTTAGTAAAATGCAATACTTGATGTTTTATATACCTTAATATAACTATCTAAAAACAAATTTAAGACTGACAAAATCCATGTCGTTTGTCCAGCCAGTATACGCCGTACCAAAACAGATTCAATGGCGTTCTCCCAATACCCATGGTGAAAACCAAGTTTTTGTAATGATGGGGGCGTTAGAATCGAAATGATGGTTATAAATCTTCTTGGTAAATCGCTAGCACAAAGCGGATGAACTGACACTAACTAATTCTGGAATTGCTAGTATTGACGCAGCTGAGGCGTGCGTGTTAAAAGAGCTAGTATGCTCATGAAGTACCTATTGTTGCATTGATAACTCTTCAGGAAGAAGCATGCAGAAACTATTGCGCAAAACTTTGTGATCAGAAGAAGACCAGATGAAAACAAATGATAGTAGAATTGGCCCAATTTAATTACTGGGCATTACTTAAAGGAAACAAGCAGACTTCTGCTGCATTTTCGTCTATATCGGGAGAGCAGTTTCATGAGCAAAATAATAAAATAAGTGATGGTGGCGCTATAGGCATTATTGATAATGAAACCGTTCCTCTTAAATGGGTGGCAGCAGGTCCTGATATTTTAAGAATTAGAGCAGAGTTTGAAAATGTATGGGATCCTAACGCTGACCTAAATATTGGAAAGCTGCATCATGAAGATAGTCATAGTCATAGTCAATTATACTTTATTGTCAAAAAAATTAAATATTTCTATTAACAAAGCATGTACTTAAAAGTAAGCATATTCATTATGTAAGTATTAAAAACAATAAAAAATGTAAATAACGAGCAAGTTATAACAATTTGAAAAACAGGACTACTATCTAAACAACATAATAAATTAGGAACAATCCTAAAATGTAAGTAAAACAAAAAAAACAATCTTAATATGACCCACGCCATAAAAAGGATGTTATATCAAAAAGTATCGTTATAGTAATCCTCCAAGCTGTAATAAACCCTCTCTAATAAAATATTTTTAACACGCCTACGAAACAGTCTGTAATTTACTGTGGATTTTAGATCATGATTTAGATGATTAAACATTTTTTTGCTTTCATAAAAAATAGACTGCTTTGCTAAGGCAGACTTTGGTATAGGCAAGCTTATATTAGTCTCTACATTTAATCTAGTATTATGTACATGATCTCGAGTTTCAAAACTCAAATACTTTTTATACACAAGAGACACAGTTTCTAAAATAAACAGACATGGCACACTTAAAATTTTTTCCCGAATAAACAGTGGTTGACAGTGTTCCCGGCTTACAACTCTACACAAATAACGAACTTCCCTCTTTTGTAAAACAAATATTGTGTTAAATAGTTGCTTGTTATGAATCCCCAAAAAGCAATACCATATCTCAGATGGGACTCAAATAGTGAATAATAGACTATTTTTGCCGTAGAACAACTAAGCTCGTTAGAAACTATTCTAATTGCAAAGCAACCAGCAGATAACTTTTTACTTAGTGCTTTTATGTGATCTTCAAATTTAAGTTTATTATCTATGGTAAGACCTAAAAATTTTGTAAGGGGTTTATTTTCAACAATTTTATTATCTAGATACAGATCTTTAAAGCCAAATCCAAAGGTGATTATGCTGGTTTTATTTATATTAAAGCAAAGTAAGTTTACATCACACCAAAGCTTAACTTCGCCTAGGTCCCTATCCACAATTATTTTCAGGTCGTCCCTATCTTTACCATGCCAAAGAAGACTGGTATCATCAGCAAAAAATGTAAACGACCCCGGAATTTTTAAAGCTGCTAAGTCATTTAGATACAACAAAAATATAATGGGACCCAAAACAGAGCCTTGTGGTACGCCTCTGGTAATAAGTGATTTATCAGAGTATTCGCCATCAGCTCTCACCACTTGCATTCTACCCTCAAGATACGTAGAAAACCACTTTACTCAAGCAGTTGAAAGTAAATTTGTAGCTCATGCAAAATGCATGATAAATATAACAAGCGAAGAATGAAGTCCGTTTGAAAGTAATTGCTTAATTTCAATCGGTAGTAAAAAATTGATTGCTCAAAAAGAATCGGTCGGGATATATTGAAAACGCCCACTTAATTGGGTTAAAGCAGTATGAGGAATATGTCGAACACTGCCTTAACAGAACGGAGCAGTCGCTACGTGATGTCAATAAAACACACTTTTTTAATTTGACATTGAAAGTTACTTCTAAATCAAAGACAAAAATAGCTGATCTCCAACACAATTCCATTCTTTTCTGCAAGTTATACGTAGCTTCTTAAAATCTAGAAATAGATATTGATTTTTTTTTTATGAGAATCAACCTTTCCCGCCTTCTATACCTGAAAGCGCAAAATTGAGAAAGCCCACTAACAAGTCAGATATTATAAATGGTTTGGGTTAGTATTGGAAAAGAACTTTTACACCAAGCTGAAACTAAACCAGAAATTTCTGCCACAGTACTGTCCATATATTCGTTTCAAGAAATGTAAAAACGTTTTCGGAATATTATAACAATATATTTAAGCCCTACATTTGTTGGCTATTCTAAAATATACAACAAATTGATTTAGTGTTTGATATTAAAAGTTGACACGGGCCAATCAGAGGAGTAGGAGTGTGCACCTTCCACAACAATATAAAGATTTTTTACGAGTAGATGAAAAAAACTTTCTTGACAGAACAGGTAATAAACGAGCATTTTAAAGGAAATCAATAGCCTGTATGCTTGAGGGAGCAATATCAACTTCAGCAGGGTTAGATCTAGCAGACAGACGCCTTCTCCTTCATGCTAAGCATGCAGCTGATAATGGCCACAAATGCGTTAACATTCGAACGGTAGATTCAGATATGGTGTTGCCTTTTCAAATTTTGAAAATATTCAACAACTTTGGATTGAATTTGGAACTGGGAAAATCGTAGGTTAATAGGCATCCATGACCTATGTTCTTATTTCTCACAGGAGATCTGCAGCTTTTTGCCTATATTTCATTCTGTAACAGGTTGCGATACCGTGTCTTCATTTTGTGGAATAGGCAATAAAGGAGCGTGAAAGGCGTACTCATTAATTCCTCTTTTGAGCAGCTGCTAATGGAAGCACTGCGAGATGAAGATATCATTTGTGCCGTGCAAAGACTTGTGATTCTTTTGTATGATACAACATCTTCCTTAAACACAGTTAATGAGTATAGGCGATTCCTTTTTATTAAAAAAGTAGACCAACTGAGGATATACCTCCAACCGAAAATGCTTTACTTTAGCATATCAAGCGAGCCGCTATCCTACCCTTATGGAAGCACTGCCTGAAAAAAAGAGTATCAACCTCCTTTACCTGATACTTGGGGATGGGAAAAAACTAATGACGAGTTTCAGCCATTCTGTTCCACTATTCCGGATATCGCAAAAAGTTGTGAAGAACTAATTGCCTGTAGCTGGAAACAGAGGTGTTCTGTGTGCAAATGCGTCAGAAACGGTCTTAGTTGTACGCAATTGTGCGTATGGAAAGGACATTGTTCTGAACATTATTAATTGGATTTATTATCTATTTTAGGTGTAAAATAAACTTTTATTAAAATGCTTATGCCATTTTTTCATCTTGTCTCAAGAGATGGTGGGGGCATTTCCTTACAGATTCTTCTCATCACAACTTCACTACTACCACTATATTTTTTTACCACAAGAATATTATATTTGAAAATAGACACGAATATGCAGATAAAACGTCAAACTTTTGACATTTCAAAAACATACTGGCCACCATATAAAAAAATAATAAAAACCTTTAAAGTCATCAGAGACATTAAAAAGTGATTTATATATACACAAAATAGAACTATCACTGGATTTATCCCCTCCACTTTTTGTTTTCATTCATGACTACGCCGCTGTGCGCTTGCATCGCCGTTTTTCTGGCGTCTTTTTTTCGATGTCCGTCACAAAAGTCATGTCAGTCATATCAAATTTTTATTGCATTTATTGTAATGAGTTTGTTTTTTGAATTAATTTTGCACTGGTGAAATATGTTTTACTGTTGTGTTGCTTCCTTGGATGAATCGGTAAGTACCTATCAGTCCTACCACAGGCCACTTTTGTGTTATAATTAATTACCTTTTACGTATGCAAAATTAGTTTTACTACTCTATAAAATCTAAAAGAATAAGAAAGACAGATAACTGTCCCAATAGAGTTTAGGCTAGATTGATTTAAATGCGGGTGCAAGGTGCAATAAATCCAATTTCACAAAAAGCCTGTGTTTGAAAGACTTCATATAGCAAAATTACCTCATTTTAGTCGGCATGAGTAAACACTTAAAGCTCTAATAAGAGTTAAAGCATTTGTTGTTGGGACTCATTTCTTATAATTAAAATTCGATTTTTATGCTTTGATACCATGTTAATCGAATTTTAATTATTGTTTTTCAAAGTAGATAGGTGCCTAATCTTTAACAAATAAACATTAGATTTGGTCAAAACCAGATTACAGATTAGTGATTTTGGTAATTTTTTAGATGATGACGTGAGACCGATTTTGCCGTCTTTTCCTCAGAAACACATAAATTGAGTGTTTTTACCTCATTTTTAGACGTTTTTTTTTATTTGCGGAAACCTAATAGTAATCAACTATATTGCGGGACAATGGGGTGAGTAGGGGTGCTACGTAGGGTAAAAAGTCTATAAAAATAAAAAAAATTGAATTTGCAAAGACGAATTTTGTCAAAAATATGTGTTACTTCTATAAATATTCCAGTGGCATAACAAGGTTAAGAAAAAGAGCTATCCCATTGATTAATTTTTTATCATTCTACTAATATTACATTTCGCGCATGGCCCTCCGCTCGCTTCTCGCTCCTGAGGCGTAATCAAATAAAACTAAACCAAAGCGTGCCAAAAAAAGAAAAAGAAACTGAATTGATACTGTCAGAAATTTTAGACTTTTGCACACGTGAAATTATTTTATTTTTATGACAAAAAAAGTACGAGTTTCCGCAAAGCAGAATGTACTACACTTCTATAAGGTCAATTGCATATTTAGGTCATCAAAATTCAAAAACTAATCTGACACATCATCTAAAAAAGAACCGTAATTTTACCAGTAGGTATTGTAAAAGGTCAATATTTCACATTCCTGTGTTATCAATGTTATTTTACTACCTATTTACTCTTTGAAATCCTTGACTCACTTCTCAAACCACTGTATTGCCTACTGTTACCATGGAGATATAAACTCTCTTCAATATTGGCATTTTACCATTTTAAATCATATTTACCTGTTACAGATATTTACGATCTGGATTTCTCGAATAGGGAATGAGAAATTAGAACAGCTACCTCGAGAACAAGTGTATAAGAAGTGCTTTTTCTATGACCATTGGAAAATAAACAACTTTCGTCACATTTTACCTGGGCCGAAAACATCATATGTGTACTGTAGTTTGGTCGATTCCTTCCGAATCGTCCTGTAGTTATTGAAGTATGTTTTTTTATTAATCTTTGACATGCGCCAAAATTCTAAGTTAGAGGTTGGCAATGTTATGAAAAAGGTATAGCAGATGAAAATTCACCTTTGGCGGAAAGTCATCCGCATCTCAAACCAATAATTACAAATTCCCATGCTATCGGGAAAAATGTATATGTGCAAAAGTCCAGTTAGAATTTTTATGAAATATATTGGTGCAACTGGCCATAGTTAAGTATATAATAGCAGAATATTTCATTTTGTGAGTTAGACATTAAAGAAAAACAGATTTTATCAACATCATTAATAAATCAGTAATAAATAAACAATTAATAAATATGCATATTATTTACCTACATTGATATTGTTTTATTTATCACCAATATGCCTGGTTATCAAATATTTGCTAAATAGTAAACATTTGCGCAGTATTCCCAAACTTGCGGGAATTGCCATTTTTCAATAACTTTCAATCCAAAACTTAATTTTTGACAGATTTTACACACATTTTTTCCAACAATGAAATTTTGGAATGATAGTTACTCAAAATAACAAATTCAGAAAGTTTCGGAGCACTGCTCTATTTCAAAACCATTAAAATTTCAAACCAGTCATCATTTGAATGCCCCGCCAAAGATTAGTTCAATGACTACACCGCTATGGCAGCACAGTCGCAAAAGCCACTGGCAGATAAAGTCCGTTCAAGTCTATTGCGCTGTTACGTCATATCATTCCATCTTTCTTTATGCAATGAACGTATGTACTAAATTGGTCCGTCAAATTGGAATCTTTGACATCGATTGGCGTCAATGTAAAAATATCATAACGAAACTAACAGATTTAATTCATTTATTGATTTGTTGGTAGTTGGTTTGTGTTTTACGCTAATAATTGCTAATAAAAATCGTTTTGAGATGTCCCACCGGTTCAGTGAGAAAGAGCAAGCTTTAATTTTAAAATTGGTGCATAATTTCACACGTGAAAAAGATGCTAGTATGCCACTTTTACCCTGGAAAGCTGCGCACAATGTAAGTAATATATATTTTTTATTTATTTGATAATACTAAAAAATTATATCTCTAGAAAAAAATGTATTTTTGATGTGTAAACATCTTACGCGGCGATATGAGGTCAAATCTCGGCAAATGAGACGGAAATGCGCA
This sequence comes from Pissodes strobi, assembly GCA_016904865.1. Taxonomy (NCBI): domain Eukaryota; kingdom Metazoa; phylum Arthropoda; class Insecta; order Coleoptera; family Curculionidae; genus Pissodes; species Pissodes strobi. Next base: position 298,462 of record MU182291.1, on the reverse strand, counting down.
AACCAATTCTAGCCGCTAGGGCGGTATTATATACAATTTTGCCATTTAAAATCGTTTTAAATGGATTTTAGACGATAAAAAAGCATATTTAAAATCAAACGAACCGTCAAAAGTATTGTTTTTTAATTGTTATATTCGCAGTGTATTTGGATCCATAGCACAGCTTATTCTTAATGGACGGTTGAATTTAAAATGAATTGTCGCTTCAAAATTCACGACAAATTCGTCTGAAGCCATGACTATCGGCGTAAAAAAGTCCGAATTTTCGGATTTTTATACAATTTTGCCATTTAAAATCGTTTTTAAAAGGATTTTAAACGATAAAAAGAATATTTTTATTTGAAATTAAACGAACTGTCAAAAGTATTATTCAGATGCCCAGACGCTTAAAACAATATTGTCATAGCCCTCTTCTAAAATTTGAAAAAGTTGGTTTTTGACTTTCCCAAATCAAAGGATATCGGCGCACGATTACTAGGTAAATAAGCTGTTGTATGTATGTTGATGTTATTCCTGGTGGCATTATATTTGCCTGTCGAATTTGTGCAATGAATTAAACCACTCCGAAGCTGCCATAAATAATAAGTATGTAAAATTGATAAAAACGGAACGTGCTCTGGAATAGAAAACAGGTACAGAGACATCTTTTGGCTAGTGTAAAAAATAACGTACGAGTCTATCTAAGACGTACGGATCTTTTCTTTTGACGTCAGAAATTCTGACGTAACAGCGCAATAGCCTTGAATGGACTATACAACAGAAGTGAGTGTTCTATTTCGTGTATATATAAATCACTTTTCTATGATCACTGATCAGAGTTGCTTGTCTCTGCAGACATTGTGTGTTACTATACAACACGTGTTTATAAATTAGTTTTATTAAAAACCATCAACCTTACTGGGGTTGAGGAGTCCGAAATTTTAGGGGTCTGGGACGCTTTTTTTATCTTTGGAATATACAGTATCTATATCCAAAAGTTCAACTTCGCCGCCAGCTCCGAAACATTTTTATGATTTTTAATGCTATACGATCGCACTAAATTGCTTTCAAGTGCTCTGGTGGTGCAGCAGTTAGATGCTGTGCTTGTGATACGACGACTCGAGCTCGACCGTCGGTGTCTTCTTTTTTTTTTAAGGTTATGTTTGTAAAAAGTTTTTTTTCTTCATACGTTGAAGAATCTTAAGTGAGTCGATCTGGTCGATTGCACTAATGAAGGTCACTTCCGTATATGAGGAGATTAAAACCAAGTTTTTCAAATACATCCTGAATAATTTTATTAACATACGATTTGGAAGTTAACTGACGCCCAAATCCCGAAACCGACGCCAAAAAAGCACCATTCAAAACAAATTTATTCTTAGATACATTATCAGATAGGGCGAAAGAAACAGAAAAACATTTTTTTTTTAGTATTAAGGTCAAGACCATTAAACTAAGACCAACCGAACAAGCTATCAAGATCACAATGCAAGTCAGACTCAGATTCATTGTATTCATGTTCCAGATCGACGGCAATTCGGCAAATAGTTGGAATGAACAAAATAATTACTGATATCACTTATAAACAAATTATATAACAGAGGACCACAATGTGAGGCCTGTGGGACATCTAAAGGAAAAGATATATCACTCGAAATAAAATTCTTTATGGGCATGCATTGGGCTCCAAAAATTGCACATCCACCCCATCGCCGACCGCCAAGGCCAAGAACACCCAACTTGTGCAATAATAGAGTATGATTTATCCCGTCAAAGCCCTTCGGATGTTGTCGGTGTAATTATTATCGACACACACCCCTCTCTCAAAGGCCCTCAACAAGAACTGCTCATAAGTGAGTAGATTTCTGACAGTCGATCTTCCCTCCGCAAAATCGTGCTGATGATTTACAGTCAGTTAATTACATCTCCAACTCAGATGGTTTATCAAAGAGTTAAGGATAATTACCGATATCTTGCCCCTTTCCTGACCTTAAAATAGGAGTCAAATAACTAGTTTTCCAAAAATCAGGAAAGTAACTCTCACCAAGTCATAAATTAAATATAAAATGCAAAGGTTTACATAACGAATAATCATTTTTTTTATAAAAACTTGCGGCAGGCCATCTAGGCCAGAACTGGATATTCCCAAATTGCTAACACCATCAAAAACATCACTCAGCGTTATCTTTGGTACAATATCAGTAATTTGCCAATTAATAAATACGTTTATCGTATAATAACTCTAATTTGCTTATATCAAACAGATGTGTGTGTACGTAAATACCAAATGACTTGTGCCAGGAATTTAAATTCTAGTGAGGAAGAGTACCATACCTTCAGTCAAAGATTCCAGCTGAATTTCTAGCCGGTCCCGCTGTTCACGCAAATTTTTACTTTCTTCTCTCAACTTGGCCACATCATCTTGAAGTCTTGCGATTTGTTCTTGCCTGACAGGAACTACATCTATTTAAAGATAAAGATGTACCATTAGAAAGTTTAGTTTCAGATAAACCTGGTGACTATAAGGCAAAAGTAATAAATAAAAAAAACTTAAGTTTTGAATTAGTTCTATTATGCAAACATTTAGGAGCTTTCACCAGACTCTTTTCACATTCTTACTTGCTGGTGGTGCAGTGGTACATTATGTAAATCTGCGGTGCCTCAGCATTAATATCAACTATTTATTTTCTAAAGAACAGATATAACTGAGCAAGAGCAAACTATCTCTAGGTAATCATAATACTCCAGCAAATTGGCTAGTAGCTACAAAGACACACTTTTATATTGGAATAGCACCTTCAACATTTCGAAATTTACCAAGATGTTGTATTAGTTTCATAGCCTCTTCAAACAAATTTTTTATTTAAAAAATATATGATGTAGAAAAAATCTTTCATACACTTTTCTTCAGAAAGTAACTCAAAAATTAGTACTTTCAAAAAACTAATAAAATACAGCTAAGAGCACAAATATCATATATTATATTCGACTAGTTTTCTCTCAGTAACCATTTTTTTAAATTCTATCAAAACATACCAGTATGCAGTTGTGGTTGAGCTTCTTGTAGATCATTTTCCAACTTAGTCACCATATCACGGTACCCGTCAACGACTTTTTCCAAGTTGTCTATTCGTTCTTTTTGGCTTTGGATTATGTTTGACCCCGACCCAACTCCATTTGTAGTGGTATTGGCAACCATGGTAAGATCTCGTTCATATGAATCTAGTTGAAGTCTGTAACTATCGCGTTCACGGCTTACCAAAAGCAATTTTTTTTGCATGCGATGAATTAACATCTGTTTCTGATCGCCCATTGATTTCAAATCGTTAAGAAGCTTTTGATTCTTTTCTAGTTCTGCCTTGGCAACTTTAGCAGCCTACAAAGATACATAATATACAGTAAAAATGATAGAGAATTGCAATAAAATGGAACTGTATATAATGAAAAAAGCGTCTTTCTTCTTTTTTTTTATAGAACTGATATTGATAGTGGATATTTACGGTTTTCTTAAATAAAATGGGATATTAAAACTATGCAACACATCAATGCAACTTAGATGTTCGTAGTTATTAAATAGAAAGGCAAATTTTAATATGTTAATTCGGTGTCTTTTGGCTTAGCGATAAGACGAATAAAACAGAGAATGTAAGTGTGCATAATAGTATAATATGATATAAGTGTATAAGAGGGCCTTTAAAGCACGCGCGACATATTTCAAAACACGACGCGCAGCGGAGTGTTTTGTAAGTCGCAAGGGCTTTAAAGGCCTCTTATAATACACGTATATCATACGCTATTTTTTATTACGAATGCGTCATAATCTCAATAATGTTTTAAATATTAAACTTAAGGGATATATTGACGAATATATTAATCTGCCACATTTTACATGATCACATGTTTCTATAGCAACCTTTAAAAAAGTATGCACATCATAAACATCTATTTGAGCACGCTGCAGCGTGCAATAATCGTTGATTATGATGCATGCGTAATAAAAAAGTAACTACCCAAAACAATACGTTGGTAACGATTTTCAACAGATATAGAAATCCAGTTTTCAACGAGCTGCTTTATAACGTTTATATATAACGCGACAAGTTTGAATTAAAAATAATTTATGAAATAAAAAGTGGGTCCTTAATGAACCTATAGGAAGAGTGCATTTAAAAGACTACACTGATAAGGCTAAGCAACATCTATAAAAAAATTTAAAAATTCATTAAAAAATTCCAAGTAACCAGCAGTTGATGGACACATCTCAGACACATTCACCGTTAACACGGGCGTGCCTCAGAGCGAAATACTTTCACTAACTTTGTTCCTACTGACCGAAACCAATAATCCTGTTTACAGTTTTGCAGATGACAGTATCCTTGTCTTCCAATTTAGATTAGAAACACCTTTACCAGCGACTGAGACTTATTTATCACCGCAGACAGGAGCAGATTACAACAATTAATCAATGGAGAAGGTTCGAACTTGGGGCGACAGTAATTTGGTCTAGTTCAATGCAGCCACGTTTACTAAGAAAGCCGATATGGCGAGCCCTGACATCATCATGGCAGGATCGACTATTCCTTCATCCTCGCCAATCGGACTACTTGGTGTCTCTGTCAACAGCAATATGTCCTGGCATGATCACGTTACTAACATCGCAAAATCAGCCTCGTGCACTATTTCGCAACAAAAAACTGTATACACAGCAGCAGCTGATCTTGCTCTACAAAGCGCGAATAAGACCATGCTTATAATTTGCTCACACATCTAGGCGACCGCACCAAAGCTAGGGTGTGCTGAATTCCATTCAGAAGAGAGCTGTGCGACTCGTCGGCGACCCGAGATCAAAATAGTCTGGAACACAGCAGACATGTGATCGAGATATCCCTGTTTTACAGATATTTTCACAGCAGATGTTCCCAGGATTTGGCTCGCATCCATCCTGCCCCTAGCAACGCCTGTCACACAATCGCGACAGAGGGCAAAAGCGCACCTGTTCGTTGTACAACTGGAATCGCCTAGAACGTCGCATTACAAGTACTCCTTTGTCTGGCGTACTGCATCGCTGTGGAAGTCACTCCCAGGACATCTGGTTCCACCAAATTACAACGTACATATATTCAAGAACCGTGTCAATCAACATCTCCGCACACACCCCGCCCCTGGAGTGCCATAGGATCTCCCTTGAGGGTGTCATTGGCATAAAAAAATGCTGTAGCTAAAGGAGGCAATATCTGTTTGAGGTATGGGAAATGCAAGGATATTAACAATAATAATACTGATGTTCTGCTCATACTGCAAACACACCTGCCAACAATATAAACACCTGTGTTGAAGAGTACCGTCAAAAAATGTATAAACATTTTAGATATATGCATATTGTTAGTACAAAATTCAAATAGGCAGCTGCAAAGAAGCTGGCAGTCCTACGTTAATGTTACTGCAGACTGTTCCATAGAACACTTTACCAGACCACATGGAAAGATATAAGTAAATTGCTCTCCCTCACAATTATCTGAAAATATTGAAATACATTTGCTTTGACATACTTAATAAAACTAGTTAATACCATGAACCAAAAAGTAAATGCACGACAATCCGAAATCATTAAAACTGATTGGCTGTTGCACTAGATAGACTCCAAAGAAACGTTTGCAGTATGTATAGGGAAACTGATTGAGGGGAGATTAATTTAATTAGGTCAAATCAGAAACAATTGTGACCCTCCAGACATAATGTTGACGACTGATAATTTTCGAGCAAGATATGCACCATTTATTCAATATATGTTATGTAAAAAAAAATAGCAATGTTCCTGTCTGTTAAAAATTTAAATATGGCAACAACAAAACTTGCGCTTAACATCGAACAAAACTGTAGAAGAGGGTAATCCTGTAATTTAAGTATGTTTTTTTTTTCTGTTTGTGCAGGTATAACTGTTTATGCACTGTAGTGTATCATTCTAACTGCATTATTCTTAAGTTCCTTGTCTAGTCTATTTTTGAATGCGTTGACGCTTTGGGCTGTCACTGTCTGTTCTTCCAGTGCATTCCATGAATAAACAACCCGGTTGCTTATAAAGTTTTTGTAGGAAGTTTTACTGCTTTTTCTTTTTCGAGTTTCTTGGAGTGCCCACGAAGATTGTTTTGGTTTTGTATGAAGAACTGTCTGATGTTGCAATTATAGTAGTCATTAGTGATTTTGTATGTTTCAATTAAGTCTCCTCTATGTCTTCCCTCCCTCAAAGTTGTTAGTTTTAGTCTTGTCAATATTTCTGTGTATGGAAGGTCTCGTAACTCTGGTGGTTTTTTTTGTAACTCTTTTTTGTATTTTTTTTTAAAACCTCTATGTCTTTGACATAATATGGATTCCAAACTGAGAAAGCATATTCAAGCTTTGGTCGAATATAACTTTTGTATAGTTTGCCTATCATTTCTATTGAGTGGTCTTTAAATGCTTGTTTAATGAGGTATACAAATGAATTGGCATTTTTGGCAATCTTCAGAATTTGGTTTTCCCATTTTAAGTCTGAGGTTATCATGACTCCCAGATCGTTTTGTTCTGTTACGGTTGTCAATATCTGATTGTTCACTTTATATTCTTCATTTGGATTGTTTGGACCAATTCTCAAGCCTGTACATTTGGATTCATTCAACTTCATTCATGACTGAACCTTCCACAACTCCACTACTCACAAGGTGATTACTTGACAACACACCTTTTACTCTCACTTGATAAAATCTCTCATACAGCAGGTCTTCTATTAGTGTTAAGAGTTGGCCTCTCACTCCAAAATGCTCCAACTTACCGAATTATGTGGGACTTTGTCAAATGCCTTCTCATAATCTAGATTTATTATGCCTGTGGGCTGTGATTTGTCATAGTTGTCTGTCCAGTCTTGAAGACATTCTAACAAATTTGTTGTTGTAAAACGTTTGGAGAGAAACCCATGTTGTGAGGGTGGTATGAGATTTTCTTCAAAGGGAAATGATGTCAGTTCTGCCACAATAATATTTTCCATGTATTTTAGTGGATTGCATGTCAAACTAATAGGCCTATAGTTTTGTTGCTTCTGACGGTCACCCTTTTTGAATAGTGGAGTGACTATCGATTTTTTCCACTGCTGAGGAATTTTTCCAAGGGTTAGACACTCCTGCATAGCTTCAGATAGTCGCAAACTAATTGACTCACTACAATTCTGCAATACAATTGTAGGTATCTCATCCGGGCCTGGAGTCTTTTTTAATACATTTAAGGGCTTGTTTGACTTTTTCCTCATTGAAGATTATTGACTCAAAGGAGCGCTCAACCCTTGTATGGTCTGGCAAAACAGGGAGAGTAAGGTTTTTCTGAGAGAAGACCTGATCAAACTTTTTAGCCATGGTTTTGCTGTCTAAAAGCTCATTTGTTATGGGGTCCTTCAGAGTAATTGTGGTCACTTTTGAATTCAGATTTCTGCTTATATATTTAAATACTCTTTTGGGCGAGTCAGCATTGACTAACCCATGCTCATATATTTTTCTTGCCTCATCTAGTTTCTGTTTTAAAGCATTGTTCTGCATTGTATAGACACCGTAATTTTCCTCTGTTCTGTTGCCTCTGTATTTATCCCATAACTTTCTTTTTTTGTTGTTTTCTCTGAATATTTTCTGGTTTATCCATGACTTCTGTTGGTTTACTCATACTGACCTCAATGGTATGTGTTCATGTACAGCACTCTTCAGAGTTCTCTCAAAGCTCTCATATTTAGACACATTTAAGCTTTTAGGTTGTTGTCTGATAAAGTCATTCATTTTGTTGTAGTCTGCAGTGTAGAAGTTTCTTCTCTCGACTTTATGAGTTGGCTTTGGTGGAAGTTTAAGCTGTGTTTTGGCAGTAATAATAGCATGATCGCTGCGGCCGATAGTAGCTTCTGATCTTAGTTCATAGACGCTCTTTGCGTCACTGCAAAGAAACAAATCAAGCAGAGAACTCTGTTCCGAAAACGAGTTGGAAAATTTATTATTTGAGTTGCACCTTATTCTTGGTACATATCCATGAAGTATTGAGTTTTCTTATCTAGTGGGGAAACTGTGAGGTTGTCCCAATTTATGTTAGGGTAGTTGAAATCTCCGATTATAAATGTTGGGTTTTTTGTGGTAAATGCTGTTCTGATCGTGGAGACCATTTATGTATTGGCTTGCTCATCTGTGGTAGTTCCTGGCTTATAGATGCACGCTACAAAGGCTTTGATTTTGGCTATTTGTATATCTAACCAAACTGCATCTATTGCACATCTGTTAAGTATTTCTGAGAGAGACTACATCTCACTTCATACCTGTCTACTTCATCTTTAACAAAAATACATGCTCCGCCTCCTCTTTTTTGGTTTGGACGATCACTTCTTAAGATACTGTAACCTGCTAGATTTATTATGCTGTCATCTAATCCATCCCTTAGCCATGTTTCTGTTAGCATGACAATTGTTGGGCTTTTTGCAATTACCCTTGCCTTCCATTCATCAATTTTGTTTACCACTGAACTGAGGTTGCTATAACAAAATCAGATCTCAACTACCTCAACCAGACTTAGTTTTTTGCAAGTTTTTCTAGTATTTTGGGAATGCCATTGGCGTATTTTATTATCAGGTTTGATTGTCCTTCACTCTTTTTCCTTTCCAGCTCTGCCAAAGTCTGCTTTAGGTATTTCCGTTGGTTTTAGGTTTGATCACCTTTAATGTAAACTCCAGGAAATTTTTCTTCAAATGTTTTTCTATTTTTAAGAGCTTTCAATGCTTCCTATCTTGATGGTAATACTACTTTTATTGGCCTTTTTTTATTTGGTGCCTCCTTTCCAAGTCTATAACACCTTGGCAGTCTCCGGTATTTTAAAATTAAGTCCCACATACATTCTACTTATAGTTTCTTTATCCACCCTCTCTTTCTCCTCTGCATTGGCCTCATCCACACCAAAAAAGATTATATTGTTGGCTCGGCGTTCTCTTTCCCTCATCTCAAATAAAATTGGCACTACTCCCATCTTTCTACTTGCATTTTGATGTTTTCCATTTTTTTTTCTAGATTTTTTAAGGCATCAGCATAGCTCACCGCAGGAATTTTTTTCTCAACCTGACTCATTTTTTTTCTTATATCTGCTATATATTCCTTTACATTGTAGCTAAGTAGTGTGTGAGTCTGATGATGATGAGTGAACTCATCGAAATGCATAACTCTTGAACTAAAGATTGGCATTTTCATTTGTGGAGAAAAGTCTTCCCCCTTCTTCTAACCCGCTATTCCTTTAAAGCCTCATTTTCAGTTTTCCTCCTTTCCATCGATTTTTTTTAACGGTCCATTTTCCTGTTTCTTCCCCCTGCTGTTTGTTTTTTTTTAGTCCCACTTGTGACTTTTGCACTATTTCTTGGATTTCTGGAAGCTTATTTATGGTTTCTTTACAGCCAGGGCAGAGATAAAGTGTAGCTCTAAAAGGGCTAGGAATAACTCTTATTTCTCCGGCCATTGCACCAGTACATTCACTGCATATGGTCCTCTTGCAAAAATCACATGGAAAGCCAAACAGCTTTCATTTTTCCTTCTTCAACACACATATTTTTGAGCAGTTATAGCAATCCTGTGACATCCCAACCTGACAAACTAATGTTCACAGTTTTATTTGTTTTTTTCACAAAAATACTAGTTTCCTATATTTTGTTGTTGTTTAAAATGGTAATTTTATATTAAAAACACAAAATAGTTCCAATCTGACGCGGATGAAAGCCGATTTAACGCAATTCAAAAATTTTTGTAAACAAACAGTCAATAATCATAATCCCTAAACAGTCAATACGCACATAATCCCTACATACCTACCTAGGGTAGGCAACAAGGCAGACAAGTTTTCAATAGAGTATCACATCTACTTATATTTACACTCTGATTGTTTGATGTTTCGTCTTGTTAATGAATCTCGTTAATTATTTGCAGATAAATGTATTTGTTTTATAACAGCTTGATTACGGCTAGTTTCACTATTTGGTTAGTTTGAGAGATTTGTTAATACATTTTGCATTATTAGTAATTCTAAAATAATTTTCCACAAGAAAATTCCATGTAGAACCTCATTTCAAATTAAATAATGCTTGAAACAAAACAATAATTAAATACATAAGTCTCATCATAAGATGACAAATAATTTATTCACCTTAAGAATTATCAGCTTTTCATCAGTCACATAATAAAATAAAAAATTGAAAATCTTTTCTTTAAAATTTCCATTTACCACTTACATGTTGGGCTGATTTCAGCTGACTCTCAAAATCAACTTTATCAGACATAAGGGATAGTTCTTGTTGTTGCAGTCGTTCTATGGAAGAGCGAAGTAGATGAGGCAGTGCTGCATCACTTTCAGTAGACTCACAAAATCCTCTAGCAACTGCTTTCCACTCACTAAGATACATCTGATTTTGATCACACTGAGCCTAAGAAGATAAATAATAATATAAGAGATTTCCTTTTGAATTGGCTTCCTAATTTTAGTTGCCTTAGTGGAGCAAAGACCGAATTGTTCAAGCCAATAAGATTATCATAAATGAATTTCAATCTATACAAGCAGTTAAGCTGATTTTTGGAGCCCGTGGCAAAATGCACTACAACACAGTTTTATACACAATACCGAAACAGATTTTTTGCATCATCAATAAACCATCCCAAAACAGAATTTTTGCACTCAACGCGCGTTTCAGTAACGAGGGGATTCGGTATCCTGGATGAAACTGTGTTCAAAAATCACCATTTTACAACTGGGACCAGATCATCTGCTTGGTGGACGGTTTTCGTTACTGCCAGAAATTTTTCGGACAAACATTATAGAAAATGGGTTAAATGGTTAGCTGAAGACATAACTCAACTTAAGAAATGCTTTATCATGTCAAAAAGCAATAATTTTAAATTAAAACTAGGAGAATGCAGTAAAATTTAAAAAAGTAGATCAATATTGTAATTGAAATAACTAAAATGAAAAAGCTGGAAATCAGCCCCAATAAAATACTAAATTACTACAATCACAATAGCAAAATAAGAAGGATAAAATATATAAACAAATGTTACAGATAGAAACCTAATGAAATGGATTTAAAATAGTTTAAAAAATATATAAAACGATATACTTCTAAAAAAGTGTATTCCTTAATTTGACATATTGTATGCTAGTTGGCAGACAATGCACTCATTTAGAAAAAAAAAAACAATCAAAATTCTATTACCTATCCAAAATACTTCATAAAAAGAAGCCATATTCAAAATTTTAAATCAATCCGTTAAGTGGTTTTTAAATATAAGAGTTAAATATGCACAATTTGAAGCGTGTATCGATCTGGGATGTGACGTAATAAAATAGGATCATGCCCAGTTGCTAGACCGCGACCTGCGCCTCCGCACCGCGAGAATGCAGACGTTTCTGTCACTGTCATAGATCACTCAGTGACACTCTCTTATTTATTTATTTAATCTTGGTTTTGGTATATCAACTTAATATGCCAAGGTCCTTTGAACAAAATTACTTTTGAAAAATTGAAAATGAGCCTATTCAATAGTTTTCCACTACTATGCACCTTGTACCAGTTCACAAAATTAAAAAATTTAGCATCTGCATTGAAAAATAAACCCCATAAATATACCTATTAACAGGCAGACATTAACAGAAAGGTGCTCTTGCTGAAAATTGCAATTTTTATTTTTTTGCCTGATTATATTAAAAGGCTTTCCATGGATCCATGATATAAGAAAACAACAAAGAAGCACAATGAATGAATTACCTTTTATAAATGTACTTAAGCATAAGCTAGTCTTGACAGAATGAACAAAATATCATGAATTCATCCAAGCCCCTAAATATGAGCAAAGGACTACTGGCCTTGTATAAAACTGTGAAGGTTGTTTAAATAATTATAATACCTGTAATTCAGCCACTTTCTTTTCCAATTCTTTGTATTTTCCAAGTCGGTTTCTCAAATCATACACTTCTTCTTCTAGCAAAAGCTTATTCTTCAAGTCCCCTATCAACCTTGCAAAATCTTCCTTTAGTTTCTCATTTTCCTTTTCCATTTCCACAAATCTAGCCAGTTTGTGTGCTTGAGTCTAAACCAAGAATGGAATTTACTAAATTAGAAAGCTATATTACATACCCCCGTACATATCTATCTTTTTTATTAATAGCAAATAGTTAAAGACTAATTGCAAACAGTAAATCAAAATGAAATTAACATAATCATGTTTCTTTTTAAAGACAGAATGATGTTGATCAAACCTTCGCTTGTTGTTGAAATTCTAAATAATCTTCCTTTGCACTTTCTAAAACCCTTATTTGGTTTTTAGCCTTTTGCAAAGTAACTTCCTTTAACTCAAGTTCTCTATCAACAGAATTCTTCTCACTTAATTGCTTCCCTAAAATAGTAATAACAAAGACTAAAAATTCAGAGCACACCAAACACGAAAAATTAACATAAGATATATTATTATACTTACAACCTACAAGAAAACATAAGAAATAACACAACGGAAAAGGAAAAGCCTCTCATTATCTGAAATATTTGTTTAAACTATTTGATCTTGTTCACAAGAAGAATATACAAACCCAACTCTGATGCCAACTTTTTCTGAGCTTCAGCATCTTCTTGTGCTGCTTGTAATATAGTCTCTAATTCTGCAATTTTTCTTTTTAATTTGCAAGATTCAATACTATCTTCCAAAGCTGTAGATTCGGATTCCTCTTTAAGACCTTCCATTTCACTCTCAAGTGTCAATATCTTCTCTTCTGTAGTCAATTTTAACTTGTCATATTTATCATTCATCTAAAACATATTATACAAAATTAATTAGGATTTTTAACAAATCCTACAAATTGCTTTAAAATTTGGAGAAGCCTCACAAGCGCATACCTATAGACCTACCTCTGACAACTCTAGTTTTAATGCAGCTTCCCTTTTCCTAATAGTTTGGAGTTGCGTTTCCAGGTCTTCAATAGATTTCCGGTCATAATCATGCTGTCTTTTAAGTGACTCTGTTTCATTGTCAAACATTAATTGCATTTCCTTCCGAACACTATGCATATGTCGAATTCTGTTTTCTAAACTAATTATATTATTCCTGGCTTCTAAAAGATCTGCCCTTAAGCGCCTCATCTCTCTAGGAGAGCCCACATAGGAAAGATTAAAGCTGTTATCTCTTTTAAACCTTTTAACAGGAGTTTCTTCATCCAGACTACTTTCAAGGGAATTTGTGCTTACAGATCTTTTTAATGGAGTTTTGTATTCTTCAGCTTTGGCGCCACCACCGGTTGCTTTCATATCATTGACCATCTTAATAATTGTTTCATTAATTTTTGTAACTTGGCTCATGTTAAAATAATTTATAAATGCGAAATGAAGCACCTTTATATTCCACTGACATGGGCCTACATAATTCTAATACCAAACAACACAATAGAAAACATAAAAAAAACTAGATTTAGAGAAGATTTATAATAAAACACAGCAAGTTTGAAATCCAAAACAAAAGCACAAATTATAAGATCAGAAATAGCTCTTATTGTTCCTTTATAAAATGAAAACCACAAATTAATACTACTGTTTATTAATGGATTTGTCTGCGAATCACAAACACGTCGGCAAAATGAAAATTGCTTTTCCGGAAGTGAAAACCTGAAAACGAAAACCGAAAACACTAAACAGGCACTTTCGAGAACGAGACGAGAACGACAGAACAGTTTTGGAATCGCCGGCCGGAACGTTGCCAGTTATTTCATAATTCGATAAGGACTTTTCCTAAATTTTACAATAACCGGCAATGTTGCGAGAATAATGACAACAGCGTGAACTGGCCCATATTTTTAAAAATATATACGGCTTTCTATTTTAATATGTTTACGGTCAAATACATTGTTGGGAAAATTCTATTTTAATATGTATTCGCTTCTACTAACAAAAACTAATTTGAGGAAATTAATAATGCTTTTAACAATTTAAACATTTCCAAATCATATAATCATCAAACAAAATTTAAGAATATGCATATTCAGTTCAGTTTGATAAATCATTGATCTATCAATATATTAATTTAAATTATATGTTTAAAAAAATAATATTCTGGTTAAAACCGTTTGAAAAATAAAAGGTTTATAATCTATCCATGCATATTATCCCATCCATATTGCATTTTACAAAGTTTACGTCAGCAGAATGATAATGAAATTTAAACTGAAGTTTTGCTAATATCGTTGTTTGAGTCCCTTACTTAAACCCCTAATATAATGCATTGTATCATGAATATAATGCTACTACAAACGCTACAACTAACTCTTGCAATGTTGCCCGACTATTGGCAGCTGGCTTCACAAGAATTAACTCAAGTAAACTTTACAAGGCAGCATTGCCAGATATCCATAATTGTTCGAGTGAGTCAAGACTAAGGAGGGAGTGTCTATGCAATAACATATGGATTTCAAGATTTTGCAAAATTTACATCATCTAGTAATATTTTTCATTAGCATTTAATTAATATAATCTTTTCGACAATAGTTGTGTTCTGCATACGATTTATATACCCAAATCACTGTGTTTATAAGCGGAAAACTGTATATTTAATTATGCGCCAACCAGTAAACTACATAGTTGCCTACATTGATATGACAACGTGGCCGAAAAATTACTATTCGTTCGACTTAAAATAATTCAGCATTTAATTCGTTTTTTCAAGAGAGATGCATGAAACTAAGCTCCTTTATATGTAAATTTGCCATCATTTGTCTATGATTTAAAAGAAAAATAGTATCAAAGCTAATATAACAAAGCTTCGAATAATCTACAAAAACTTTTGGCAACCACAAAGTTCGATAAATTCAACCAATCGTAATTCAGTATTTCCATTGCGTATGCGCTGTCATTAGGTTACTGCAGTCCGAAACACACGCCATTTTGTAAGCGTCGGGCTGTGTCGGGATTGTTTGAGAAACGCTCTTGCGAAGTCAGTGTTTTTAACACGGTAGTACGGGTTTAAATTTGGTTTCAAATCAAAAACAAAACGCCGGTATGGGTGATTATCAAGTTGCTGGTGTTCAACAAGATGCTTTGGGAACCGTTCAGCTAGAACTCGGTGGAAATCCTAATGCCCTCGCACTACGCCGGCCTTTCGATCCTTTAGCACACGATTTGGAGGCAAGCTTCAGGTTGACGCGTTTCGCCGATTTGAAAGGCCGCGGTTGCAAAGTGCCCCAAGAAGTTTTGAATAAGCTTGTCGAGGGCCTTCAACAGGATTACAACAGCGGTGGTGATCATGAACATCATTTCATGCATATGGCCATTCCACGGATTGGGATTGGCCTTGATTGTTCGGTAAGTCGTCGAAAGCCGGTTGTCATGAATTTTCTTTATTTTGTTTTTGAGCATAGCCAACCAATTTGCCAAACGGATACTTCACCGTCATGGGCAATGACATAGCAGCATCAAACCAGAAATAAAGTTAACATAATTTGTCATTTTTCCTTTCTTAATTTCGCTATAAATCAAGAATACATCTTACCAATGTTTCTATTATTGGAGGTTAGCTATATAGGTACTTATCTATATTATACCTGTTGGTATGTACATGATTCAGGCATGTATGGGCTAATCGAAATGGACTTTTTGGATAACAAGATCAATATTATATTATTAGCATTGCGATACATCATGTATTTGTTGCATGTGCATCTCAAACACCGGATTATCAAATCTCCAGATTATTTAAGAATGTATTTTTCCTTTTACAGGTTACGCCACTTCGCCATGGAGGATTGGTGTTAGTACAGACTACTGACTTCTTTTACCCTCTCGTGGATGATCCTTATATGATGGGTAAAATTGCTTGTGCCAATGTTTTGAGTGATCTATATGCTATGGGAGTCACTGAATGTGATAACATGCTGATGTTATTAGGTGTGAGCACTAAAATGACTGAAAAGGAAAGAGATGTTGTTATCCCTTTAATCATGAGAGGTTTTAAAGATTCTGCTTTGGAAGCTGGTACTACTGTGACAGGTGGACAGACAGTAGTCAATCCATGGTGTACAATTGGAGGTGTTGCATCGACTGTGGCTCAGCCAAATGAATATATTGTGCCTGATAATGCCGTGGTTGGAGATGTTTTGGTTTTGACAAAACCGTTAGGAACACAGGTAACAAATATTTACTATTTTTATCTTGTGGGTAGTTAATACAGCTAACAGCAAATCAACCTCCTGCTTTATTATAGTTAAGGAATACATTTTAATTAATGTTAAAAGTAAATTTAAGGCTAACTTTGTTATTAGTTAATGCTGGAAATATTGATTTAAAAACTTGCATATGTACAATAACTTGAGAACAGAAAAATTAATATAATATGGTATTTTAATGCTAATTATATCTTCAAATTTAGCGCGGCACCCTAGCTTTTGTACACATAGTTCATCATTTAAATCTTTCACTATTTTTTCCCTACTTCCGCAAAATGAGTATTTATGTGATTAACAATATCATTCAAATTAGTTAAATTTCCATTTTCTGTTTCTAAATTATCAATAACTATTTCAACTTTTTTTTCTTTAAAAAAAATCATTTATGAATTTCCATTGCTTTCTCATATTGACACCTGCCTGTTCCCATCTATTTCTAAAATATTTATTTTTTAAGGTTTTAATCTTATTGTTAATTCTATTTTTCAAAGATTTAAAGTCCACTTTCAGATTTTGTTCATTTTGATATATTAACTTTTTATACAAATTGTCCCTCTCTTTAATCATTTTGAGCAGCTCCTCGTTAACCCAATAATTGTTTTCCCGAATCTTAATTGATTTGGTAGTTTCGCATTTATTTTTACATGTATTAATTAGATCAATGAGGATTTGGAAAGAATGAATATTTTTGTTGACAATTTCTTGTCGAACCATATTTTGAAATGAGTTTTTTTATTTCAAAGAATATTTTTGGTTTATAGCACTTTATATTTTCGGTTATATGAAAATTTATTAGCTGATGATCTGAGAGAGTATTATGTTTAACATACACTGAACTACAGGCGTCAATATTTAACTCCATTATAACATGATCGATAATGGTCCTTGAATACTCTGTTATCCTAGTGGCATTTTCTTCTGTGACAAAATTTATTATTTTAAAATTATTTAGCATTATTAAATTCTTATAATTAATTATATTATTGGCCTTGCCGTCTGACAAATCCAAATTAAAGTCACCTACAATTATATGCTTTTTTGGATGCTTAGTAAATATAGATTCAAAATAGTTTAAAAAATCACTAATAGAGCAAGAGGGTGGTTTATAAACTGCACTTACTTTTACATTATTTTCACCCACTAGAGCACATACCCAGTTTATAACCTCACTTGCATCCGATCTCTATATCCCGCTTCTGACGTAAATTGAAGCACCTCCTCCTCTTCCTTCCCTACACACATGTATAGCTTTGAAGTTATTTATCTTATATGCTGATACTTCGTTTTCGTACAGCCATGTTTCCACTAGGACTAATATATCACATTTCTGATCTATCACAAAACACTGAAACTCATCCAATTTATTTCTCATGCTTTGAATGTTCATGTATGAGATTG
>MU182291.1:237012-280851 GCA_016904865.1 Pissodes strobi | reverse complement strand
TCCTGGTTATCAAGGACTTCTTTACGACCGATATTGCATATGTCTGTTACTCCCAGCCATCTGCAAAATACTCTTCCAAGCTATAAAATACCCTACTTTTTAGGAGTGATCCCATTGATCCCTTAAAACTTATAAGAGTTCTTGCAGTTTTTATATGATCTGGTAGATGGTTAAATATTTTAATGCTTAAATACATTAGGCAGTTCCTGGTTAATTCACTTCTAGGAATGGGCATTGGGATATTACTATTTTGTCGGGTATTATGATGTCTTTCAGAGCCAAAATTGGCCAGGTACATCTTAAATTTTTTATATATTAGGTAGCAAGTTTCCACTATAAATAGACAGCACAATGTCAATATCTTCAAGTCCTTGAACATGTTTCTCTTGGGCCTATGCGACCAACATACCTAAAAGCTCTTTTCTGAAGGACAAAAACAGAGTTAAAAAGATACCGACTGCAGGAGCCCCAAAATGCAATTCCACACCTCAGATGACTCTATAAGGGAATAATAAACATTTCTGGCAGCCTCCAAACCCAGCTCCTTTGCCACAACCCTGAGCAAGCAAGCGGCAAAGTATCCGACATTCAGGCTCAAGAAAAACTCCTCCAGGACGGCAAATATCTCATCACCCGTGCCTGAACCTTCCCGGAAGCCAAACTGACACCTACTTAAAATCGTATTATTTCTTAAAAAAACCATCATTCTCTTTTTAACTAATATCTCAATAATTTTGGATAGACATGGTAACAGAGATATCGGTCTATAGTTGGCTGGATCATTCAATTCACCCCCTTTGAATAATGGTGTTATCACAGAAATCTTGAGACTATTCGGGAAAGTTGCAGTTTCAAAAGAATTATTTATGGCGTATGTCAGGGAGGAGAGTGACTGGTTTGGTAAACTCTCTAAAATTCTGATCGATAGCCCGTGAATCCCAGCAGTTTTTTTATTTTTAACTTCATGTAAAAGTTCTCATCTGGATCAGTATGCAAGAGGAAAAACGAGTCCTGAATAGAAAAAATCCCAGTATAAGATAAAGGGTCAGACTGTTATGTTCTATATTATGAAATTAAATATTTGTGATCACATGCCACTACAGTTTATATGGAATATCAAGTTACTGCACCCGCTAATGTCCTAAGAATAATGGGTTAGATGTCCACTATTTCATTTGACAAGTTCCTAACCTAATTTTACTTGTGACTTCAAGAAACCGCTTATGTTAATTCACTAAAACGACGGGTACTTCTAAATGGGTATTAAAAAGATTTTTTAAATTTGTTCTGTGTTTATCCTTCATACAATTTATTATTTTTTGCAGGTTGCTGTTAATGCACATCAATGGCTGGACCAACCAGAACGTTGGAACAGAATAAAATTGGTAGTTAGTGAGGAAGATGTTCGTAAAGCATATCACCGTGCAATGGACTCTATGGCCAGATTAAATCGTATTGCTAGTAGGTTAATGCACAAGTATAATGCCCATGGTGCTACTGACGTTACTGGCTTTGGACTCCTTGGACATGCACAGACACTAGCATCTCATCAGAAGAACGAAGTATCCTTTGTAATTCACAACTTGCCTGTAATAGCTAAAATGGCTGCTGTAGCAAAAGCATGTGGTAACATGTTTCAACTTTTGCAAGGGCACTCGGCCGAGACATCGGGCGGATTATTAATCTGTCTACCAAGGGAACAAGCTGCAGCCTATTGCAAAGATATTGAAAAGCAAGAAGGATATCAGGCTTGGATTATTGGCATTGTAGAAAAAGGCAACAGAACAGCTCGTATTATTGACAAACCTAGAGTCATTGAAGTCCCTGCTAAAGAGTAAGAGTCACAAAGATATGTCAATTTTGTTTTAAGTTTCAGTTTCTTTCTTATGACTAGCTGTTAATTTTCTAACTGTTTTAGTCATACATTATGAGACTCCACAGCTTGTAGGACTTTCACAAAATTTATTTATCAGCATTTAAAATCATTAGGTTTACTCTTATTTGTTAAATTTCTTTTGGAAATATTTTGTGACATTTATACAGAAAGTGAGTCTTTTAAAAGCTTCATGATTTTTAGTTTATAGGAATAGAGTTACTTGGTAATGTAAAGAATATGTTTTTATATTCTCTTTGAAGAAATAGCATAGACATTTATTATTCTTGGTATTTTGTAAAATAAGCAATTTGTATGTTCCCTTGACATATTGTTAAAGGCAAAATATATCCTATTTTTTTTGGTTCAATGAGTTATTTTCCTTCATATCCTCAAGTGATCTCATCAAATCTAAAAACACTCACATATTAGCAACCAACAATACTTTATTAAAATTTAATATTTTTAATCAAATTTTCTTTCATTTCTATTATCATTTATTCTGTAGTTAAAAACATACATTTACTATTAATACAAAGAGCCCTTATCTTCTGGGTATAAGAAATATATAAGAATATCTCCTTTATCTGTATGCACAATTTCATTATGCTTAATCAGATAAATTGCTGCTATTCCATAGGCTAGGCAAGGGAGACCTACAAAATAAATATAATTGTCAAATTGCTTTATATAAATTAACTAGTTTGCATAGTCTTACTTATAAAATATGATGAGATTATTAAAAAGATGTGAGGCTTATTTCTAATTGGACACCAAAATTTACTTTGGTTATCTATAAGTGATATTTATACTGGCTGAAACTTGCCTAAATTAATAACCTTGATTACCCTGTAAAAATTATCTTCAAATTTAAGGTCCTGTTCTTTCCTTTTTGTACAGTGGTATTTAATATATGGATAACAACCAGTCCTTAATATGTGGTAATTTGAATTTCCTACCTTCCAGTTAAAATGTGATTTACCCCATTGATCGTCTCTAATACTACTGTACTGAAATATATAGATGTTACTGCTAAAAAATGGTTCAAAAGTTTTCCTATTAATTTTTAGTCTTGTAAGTTGAAGACTTGTTGCTGAACAACATAATACAATGAGAATGTAAACTAGAAAATATGAAAAACATCTTGTTTTTGAAATATCAAAAAGGTTTCATTCAACTGTGACTGTGAGGCCCATCTTCTGCCAAGTTTATTAAGGATATAAGCCATTGTTTCCATTACAGTTATCAGAGTTGGTAAAGTTACCAAAGGATTTGATAGATATAGGCCCTATATAGTAACGTAAACAATGTCAAAGTTTCTTCAAAGGTGAAATTATTCCTTCCAATCATCCTATTTACCATTTTGAGGAAACATTACTAACCAAAGTTAATGGAACTAAACATTATTTAAGTCCTTGATTATAGAAAACACTTGTTGACACAAGGGGGCAGAAGTTTAGTGTAGTCCTAGCTGCTTCTATGCTTATAAACAGCATAGATAAAGGTTATATAAACAGTAGGGTATAGTTTATAAAAGTTCTCTTCTGCATTTATTAATTGAATATCTTTGGCAGAAACCATGGGAGACTTGTGTATAAATGTGTTCTTTGAATTGTCTCATACATAGGTACACAGTCCATGATACTTTAAGGGAAGTTTGTTTTTCTATGTGTCAAGGGCAGGAAATGGAAACAAAAGCATGTAACGAAATTAATGATCCCTTTAGGCAAAAAAATAATTATTTTGAGCATATGCAGTGGGGAGGGAGCAGATAAATATATCCTTACTTTAACAAAATAAGATGTCCATGGGGGCTCCTTGCACTGTCTCAGATAATGAGTTAAAACATCTGAAGACGTAGGGAAACACAGTTTTCTTCGAACCTTCATATATTTAGACATTTTTGGTATCATTTTTACTCGCGTAATTTTATTATGCTATTTATCTATCTATCGTCTTATCAGTTTGAGTTTTTTCGCATAGATATAATAAAACATAACAAAAAAAACCTTCATTTTTCTTGTTTACGTAATCTAATCGTAAATCAGCTGTTTTCAGTTCGGGCATGGACCTAAAGAATCAATGGCATGATGGACATACAAAACAGGAAGAACTGCAGGGCTAATGGGATTGGCAATTCGCTTTAGTCTCCTCATATCATTGTATAATGCAATGCTTATTCCCCTTATATATATTTATCTATGATTTAACATAAACAAAAGGCCTGCTTCGGGCTGCCTGAGGCGCTTTCCAGCTGAGAATTTTGAGCACGCAACCACAGTTTATACCGTGCCGGTATAAACTGTGACGCAACCGAGCACCGGCGCGCAAATGGCGGCAAATGTTCGACGCACGCAGTGTTGGCAACTATATTTTTGAAATTCCGCTAAATTCATCGTAAATTTCCGTCAAAAATCCGTTTAAAAAATATTTTTTTCCGTCAATTAAATCCGTTAAAATAAAATATGCTGTAATTGTTACTTTATTTACATATACAAATAGGCACAAATATGTATAACTAAAATGTAATATTTGTTAATATTTCAAAAGTGACGCGAATTATTAAATAGAATCAAAAGCACATTGGTATGTGATCAAGAGCGAGGCTACAAGCACGAGCATACTACGAGACCACAGAATAGCGTGACGAGACCGTGACCGTCACCGTCGACCAATTGGGAAGTCCCGCTCGACGCACGACTGTGTAGATTTGTAATTTATTGTTTGTCCAGTGATTTTTATTACTTATAATATCAACTATTTTAGAATCACAATTCCGTTAAAAAATTCGTCAATCATTTCTCCCGTTTCGTGGTCACCCCACCGACCTCCATATAATGAAGGTCGGTGGGTCACCCTAATCCGCTAGATTTGACGGGACGGATAATCCGTTAAGTTGACAACACTGGACGCACGTGTTTCAGCTGTTACCGCGTTTGAAACACAGGTTACTTTCCCTTTACCTCTGAGGGCCAGTTTTTTACGTGCCTGTTAGTATTGCCAAGAGGATAATCTGCGTGATAACCATTGTTGTCACAATTGTTGTTGGTAAAGATAAAAATCACATAAAAAACTGGGCCTGAAGAACATAAGCGTCTCGCGTCATGTGTGTCTCGCGACAGCTTTTTGGCTGCCATCAAGGTAAAAGCGTCTCTAGCGCCATCTAGTGTAGGTGGCGTTGACGAGCGATTGCATACGATGTCGTGATGCAATCGATTTGCAGCGAGAGCGTCGTGGTCTAGAGGTTTATATGGTTAGGTCTCAATTCGGAGGCGGCTAGTGTTCAAACTCCGTTGCTTTTTTTTATTTTTTTACGATTAAGTTTCTAAACAGTTTTTTTTCTTGATTTTGGGTATGTTTTGAGTTAGTTTTGGTTAGCAAACAGTTTTTTTTTTTATTTTGGGTATGTCTTGGGTTACGTTTGAGTTAGCCCCTGGTTAGTTTCCTTTTCTTGAGCCCCCCTAGCGAGCGGAGGGCCATGCGAAAAGTGAAATATTACTTATTTGAATACGTGCCCGTACTTTGGATGCACTTTTTACGAAATATACAGCAGCTTGCATGTGTTTCCGCAAATACATTCACAAAGAATCCCTCTACTTTGTAGGTTTGTAACATTCGACCTTGATGGCAGCCAAAAGCAAAGCTGTCGCGAGACACTCGTAGCACAGGACAGCATATACGTAATATAATAATATGCGCGACAGTCCACGGTCACTCGTATAGGTGGCCGTGGACAGTCTTGATTTTGGCTGACATCAAGGTAACAGCGTCTCCAACGCCATCTAATGTAAGTGGCGTTGACTCGAGCGATTGCATTTGATGTCTTCGCGATGTAATCAATTTGCAACTAGTGTCTCGCGACAGTCTTGATCTTGGCGGCCTTCAAGGTCGAATGTTACAAACCTACAAAGAAGGAGCATTCTGCTGTATATCTTGTAAAAAGTGCATCCAAAGTACGGGCACGTATTAGAAAAAAAATAAAACCAGTTTATTACAGCGTTTGATGTAGAATTTGATGCCCTAAAGAAATGTAAAAAACTGGCATTTATTTTTTTTCTCGAAACAATATGTAATATTTCACTTTCGCATGGCCCTCCGCTCGCTACGGGGGCTCAAGAAAAGGAAACTAACCATGGGCTTACCCAAACATAACCCAAGACATATCCAAAATCAAGAAAAAAACTGTTTGCTAACCAAAACTAACCCAAGAGATACCCAAAATCAAGAAAAAAAACTGTTTAGAAATTTAACCGTAAAAAAAATATAAAAAGCAACGGAGTTTGAACCCGGGCCGCCCCCGATAGTCGCCGAATTGAGTCCTAAACCTCTCGACCACGAGGGCTCTTGCTAATGCATCATGAAGACATCAAATGCAATCGATCGAGTCAACGCCACCTACACTAGATAGCGCTGGAGACGCTTTTAAGTTGATGGCAACCAAAATCAAGACTGTCGTGAGACGCTTATATCACGAGGCCCACTGAAAGCAACTCTGTGGACCAAAAAGACATATATTTGTCAGAAATGTTTTTGTGTTACCCAGGAAGCAGAAATTTTGCGGTGCGGGGGAGAGACGAACTTAGTGCATTCTCGAAAGCGAGGTTAAGGTTCTAATCAATTCTAACGTTTTAGAGTAGTGTTGTTGATCGTGTTGTTATTAGTTAATTGTTTGATTTTTAATAAGTTTAACAAAGGTAATAAGTGTGTTATTTTTGGCAAATGTGAAAAAAGTAAACTATGCCATTTGTTTGTTGTGTGCCGAAGTGCCGTGGCAACTATCGTGGTGGGCCCAAAGTATCGGTTTTTAGTTTCCCAAAGGATGAAGAGTTAAAGAAGAAATGGGCGCATTTAATAAGGAGGGATAATTTTGTACCCAGTAGCACCAGCAAGGTAGGCTTTGTTTTGTTATTATTATTGAAAACCCAAGGAAAAACGTTTCAGCGCAATTTAACTTTTGGGACAGCTTCTATTAGAAACGATTACTTCACCATGCAATATATTTTTTAATAGTTTCAAGGACAATCTTAAACCAAGCATTTAAAAAAAATTTTTTTTTGTTAAAGGTGTGCGAGCTCCATTTTCAGGAGGAATGTATAATAAGACAACTATCCTACCATCATCCCCAAACTGGAAAACTTATTGAAACTGCCTTAAAGATTCCTAAATTGGCTACCAGTAAGTACATATTTAGATACCTTAGGTATTTGGCAATTTCAGAGCTTTGTTTTGTCATCTATTTTATTATAGAGATGTAGAATGTCACCGGTAATATTTAGGAAATATTATGAGATTAACCGATCAATGAGGGTATGAAATTAATAAAAATACTATGAGTCAAAATATTTAACAAATAATTTTAATAAATAGCACTACAATAGTCTGCATTATAAAATATAGCTATGATTTGTATTTAAGATCAATAGTTTAAATTTGACTTTGTGTATTGCAGATGCAGTGCCAAGCAAATTACCTGGGTGTAGTTCGTACCTGAGCAAGCGAGATATATCTGTTCGAGAATCACCGGAGACTAAAAGATGCCGAATAGAGTATCAGTCTCTTGAACAAGCAATTGGTGAAAGTGTTCAAGCAGCAAGTGTTTACCAAAGATCTGTAACTTTTGATAATATGGATGAGGCTTTTGAGAAATCTAATTTGCCCAATAGTTGGTTGAAATGTAAAGCACAGCAAATTGTTTGCTTTTTTTATTTGTCAGAAGAGCAGCCTGACCCTAAGATTAAAATAAGCATCTATCTGTCCAGTGAACTGCAAGTTACTGTTTTTTTGGGCAACATTAAAATTAAAAAGCTTATTTCTAGCAGTAATCAGGAGTTTACTCTTCCAATGAGAGTGACAGATATAAATATTCTTACAGATCTGTTACTGGCCAGTGAGAGATTTATTGACAAGAGGGGTGGGCTGGAAGTAAGAGATAAAGTCAAAATTGCCGTTGATTACTTAGACGATCTTTTACTAGAATGTACAGATGATCTTAAGGATAGTTTATGTTTTTTAAAAGAGCAGCTAGCACTTGTTGTTATTACTAGTAAAAATTGTTTACGTTATTCTTGGGAACTTTCTTTATTTGCTTGTTTGATTAACTCCATTTCTCCTCATACCTACAAATTTATAAGAGGTTCCAATAAGTTAATACTTCCTTCACCCCGAACTTTAAGATCAATTTGTGCAACTTTTAACACAAATCCAAGTGCAGAGCAAATAGATCAAAATTTTTTGAGGTATATGAAAAACAAGTTTAATTTACTTGATGATTGGGACAAAACTGTTATTTTAATGATAGATGAAATCCATATAAAGCAAAATTTTGATTACAAAGGTGGGAACATTGTTGGTGGTGCTTACAATTCTACAGATTGTGCCACAAGTGCACATGTATTTATGTTAAATAGTCTAAGATCGAGTTACAAAGATGTTGCTCATATTTTGCCTGTTCGCACTTTGTCAGGTGAAGAATTGTTTAAATGTATGAAAAACATTATTTTGGGTTTGGAGACCATTGGATTTGAAGTAATGGCAATAATTACAGACAATAATGGTATTAACAAAAAAGCCATGTCTTATTTTTCTGATGGATTGCCGCAAGTGCTGGTTGAATATCCCCATCCAAGCAATCCTAACCGACCACTTTTTTTTATTATCGACCCAGTCCATATTATGAAAAACATTAGAAATAACTGGATCAATCTTAAAAATCAGCAGTTCGCATTTCCCAGTTTTGAAGATAAAAGTGTTGTTAGATTGGCTTCATTTGACGCTATAAAAGAGATGCACAGAAGGGAAAAAGATCAATTAGTGAAATATGGCTACACCTTGTCTCTTAAGGCACTGTATCCGTCTTCAATAGAACGTCAGAATGTAAAACTAGTGCTGCAAGTATTTAATCACAACATAGTTGCTGCTTTAAACGAACTGGGTCCGAAACTTAATTTGTCAAATTATGAGGATACTGCAGTTTTTTTAAGCACCATTTGTAGGTGGTGGGATGTGATAAATGTAAAAACCCCTTTGAAAGGCAAACGACTTCGGAACAGATATCAAGAACCTGTCACAAAAGATTCACAGCATATATATGAGTTTCTTAATGATTTTTTAAATTGGCTAGTAAACTGGAAAGCTGTAGAAGGTGGCAGACTGACTCGAGAAACACATGATGCAATTATACATAGTACATCAGCACTGCTGAAAATTTCCAATTATGCTCTCAATGTTAAGAACTTTAATTATCTTTTATTGGGGCAACTGCAGACAGACAAGCTGGAGGAGCGTTTTGGAAAATACCGGTAATATCAAATTTTTTGCTTCTTAATTTATCCATTATTTATTTTTACTTTGTCGCCACTGTAGATCTATAATGTAATTTTGAATTTTTGTGTGTGTGTGTGTGTGTCTGTTATCCTGTCTGTCACATGAAATTAGAGTTATTATATGTATGTTCTAGCCAAAAGTAAAGGCCGATAATTAATTAGATATATAATAATACTAATAATAATAATACCTATAAAAAGCTTTATTGATTTGAAATCGCGACAAAGTACTTATGTGCGGCCTTGCCGACCTGTTTATTTTGCATATCCTATCATCTAGTCCTACCTACATACTTTTTGTAACCGAAAATGTATTTCTTTTCTTAAAATGTTAACTAATTTTGCTAAATAATTTGATTTGTTTTAGGTATGAGGCTGGTACTCAATACCACATATATTTAAGACAAGTTTATGAAATTGAATCGAAAATGAGAATAAATAGTGTAGTTCCTTTAATATTAAAATCAAAGGTATTTGGTGACATTGCTATTAGTAAAGATGACATATCAAACTTTGTTGCCGAAAGGGATGAAGAACCAGAATTACAGGAAATTCCTTCTGATTTAATGCAGTGCAGTTTAGTTACCGAAGACGACGTTTTAAAAATATCAGACAAAGAATGGCCCCCATTGGTCTACATTGCAGGATATGCAGCTTATTCTGTTATTAAAAAAATTAAGTGCGAATACTGTAAAACTTTTTTGACAGTTTCAGATTCAAGTGATGGTTCATATTATAATTTAATCTCAGCAACATCTAGGGGGGGACTTTCTTATCCTAGTGATATATGTGTGCAAGTTGTATCACATGCATATGTTATAGTCCAAAAAATTCTGAATAAGGAAGACATATTTTTAAAACAAGATAAACACTACTTGATTTTACAAAAGCTTGCTTTTAACGCAGTTATGTCATTAGAGGATGTTTTCTTGGGACATAACCAAAAGTGTCACTATGAAGAAAAGTTGGTTAAATTGTTAGTTAAGCCAGTTACAAATATATTATTAAAGAACTATGTAAAAAAAAAAATGATAGGCCAACAATAAAAAATATGCCCGACGTTAAACGGTTCAAGTCATGAATTCTTACTTTTTTTTATTATAAATATATGTCTTTAATATATGTTTTAGACCGTTACATATTTTCTTATGTATTTTTAAATTTAATATTTCTTTCTCTTTAATATATGTCTTGATAATTTATTATTGGTATACGTACTTAATTTTGGTGATTTTTTGCCCCAATGTTTGTATTGTGGAGTGAAAAAATCGACTTGTTTTGTTCTTTCGCAAATTTATAGATGATTTATGTCATGTTTTTGGTTTTTTACATTTCTTGTAGGTCCTGAAAATGGTAATTTGTATATACATTTAATTACACTGTTTTGTAGTGTCATTAAATTATTTTTATTTGCTGTTCCTCATATATTAGCACTTGTTACAACATATATAGTTTTAATTTATTATCATTAATAACATATTGATTCACCTGAGCAACATTTAAAATTGTAAGAAATATTCCAGGAAATATCATTTAAATCAGTAGGTACAGGCCAAATAAATAAAAATCGACTTGTTTGGTTCTTTCGCAAAGTTTATAGATGATATATGCCATGTTAAACTTGGAAATAAATGAAATGTTTCAAAAAAATGTTTTTTAGTTTATATACATTTTTTGTAGGTCCTGAAAATGCTCGTGAAAATGGTAATTTGTATATACATTTTAATTACTTTATTTTGTAGTTTCATTAAAAAAAAATTTCGCTGTTCCTCATATACTCAATATTAACACTTGTTACAGCATACCTTTGTTTTCGTTTATTATCATTAACATTGATTAGCTCCAGCAACGTTTCAAATATCCGAGGCCGAGGAAATATTTAAATCAATACATGCTAAATAAATAAAAATACACCTAAATAAATTATTTATTATTAAATTTCTAATTACCTACTAATACTATAATGTAATAGTGATTTTACTGTTTATTTATTATTATTTATTTAAAATTCAATCATTTTTATCGCACATTGAAAACCGCTAACGATCCGTGTAACCACGATCTGTGTGAAACTACACGACTACGCCGCACTAAGTTCCCCCGTCCCCCCCTATTGCTTCCCGGCCTTGTCTTCGAGTCGGTAGTGGTAGGACTCGTTACAATCCTTAAGAATAATATAGAGTATGTCTCACTAACTTGGAACCATATGGGAAACTTCTTTATTGTTGATTTTACCAAAAAAAGTTGCTCTTGATAAAAAGTTCTGCTTCCTGAGAAAATAATATTAGACTATTAAAACTTGAATTAGCATATACAGAGTGGTCATTAAGTAGGAAAATGTACAAGGTATCCGGGAATACCGTTCGAATAATTTTAGGAGTGATTCTACATAAGAAAACATGAATTTTTTTTATATGAACATGGGTCTGAAAATGCATAGTTTCCAAGATACAGGGTGTCAAACTTTTTATAAAAAAACAGTTTTTTGTTAATATCTTAAATATGATTTTACTGACTTTGTTGAAATTTGGCAGTGTTATCTGTAGTAACAGGCGGCTCATTTGTCCTTTATTAGATTAAAAATATAATGTCCAGTGGCGTCCCGGGGGGCATCATACGAATATTATTGACAAAGAAATGTGCGCCACTGAGTCTTTTAAACATTTTATATTTTTTTTTGTATTAAGCAACTAAAAATATAACATTTTTGTTTCTTTAATTGTTTTCGTATCTTGTTTCGTTTTCGAGAAAAAAAATAAAACCAGTTTATTACAGCGTTTGATGTAGAATTTGATGCTCTAAAGAAATGTAAAAAACTGGCATTTATTTTTTTTCTCGAAACCGAAACAAGATACGAAAACAATTAAAGAAACAAAAATGTTGTATTTTTAGTTGCTTAATACGAAAAAAATATAAAATGTTTAAAAGAGTCAGTTGCGCACATTTCGTTGTCAATAATATTCGGTACGATGCCCCCCGTGATGCCACTGGACTTTATATTTTTAATCTAATCAAGGAAAAAAGAGCCCCTTATTACTACAGATAACACTGCCAAATTTCAACGAAATCAGCAAAAGCATATTTAAGATATTAACAAAAAACTGATTTTTTATAAAAAGTCTGACACCCTGTATCTTGGAAACTATGCATTTTCGGACCCATGTTTATATGAAAAAATGTTCATGTTTTCTTTTGTAGAATCACACCTTAAATTATTCGAACGGTATTTCCAGACATCCTGTACATTTTCCTACTTTATGACCACTCTGTATATGCCAATTTAAGTTTTAATAGTCTAATATTATTTTCTCAGGAAGCAGAACTTTTTATAAAGAGCAACTTTTTTTCGTAAAATCAACAATAAAGAATTTGCCCATATGGTTCCAAGTTAGTGAGACATACTGTATATTCGAAAGAAATATGATATCTCTGGTTCCAACGTATTCCCTTATTACAATGACAGTCAGTGACTTTGTCACTGTATCATTTAGCATTATTAAGAGTAAGATCTTACAGTCCTAACAAGACGTTGCCCGTACCACATCAGAGGGCTTAAGAGTTGCGCGCGCATCAATCACATTGTTGACAAAAATGTCTAATATGATACTTTACTTTTCACTTCACGCATGGCCCTCCGCTCGCTTCAGGGCACATCCAAATAAAACTAATCCAAATTAAAAAAAGAAACATAACTTTGAAAATAAATTAATGAGGCATCGATGAAAGCAATTTGCTGGACTATAAAGATATGATATGTCATATGGTGTTTGTCAACAACATCGAACCTTTGAAGCCCTATGACCGGGGTCCGGGAAACGTCAACTTTAGTGAACTAGTGCAGAAGAACGGTTCTCTCTTTTTTTGCAGACGAATGGGGATACACTTACATACACTTACATACGTTTAGTCTAATATTGTTTTTGTTGCAACTTAAAGTAGATGTTTCCGAGAACCGGTCAGCGAACATTGTGGTGCGGCAGCCGGGGTTCGATTCCCGCCGTTGTTTTTTTTATTTTTTTTTCAGCTATGTTTGTTTATTTCTAAAATTTATGTTACTTTTGGGTGGTGCGCCCTGGAGCGATCAAAGCGAGCTGAGGGCCATGCGCAAAGTGAAAATGAAATCAAACAACTCTGAAGTCCTGTGACCCGGTCGCCGCAACGTCGAGTGCAATTTAGGACGTCTACACTCGCGCTCCCAGATGCGCAGTTGCACACTCATTCTCTCCTAGCAAATGTCAACATTCAACATGTCAACATTGTCAACATAATATAATAAATAACATGGCCGACTTCTTGTAAAGCTGTGCGAAAAACATAAAACATAATAATAGAAAGTTTAAGTATAAATTTATATCTAGTAATCGACTACCGTTTACAATAAAATTATACTGCATATAGTTTTAGAATGTGAATACATAAAGTGACATTACGAAGAACTGGATAACTTGTGTTTGTCCAATGAACCTGCCTACTTTTGCAGTTTCCCATAGGTTTTCATGGGCATTTTAAATATAGTTAATAAAACAAAAACATATTCCAAATGGAGAAAGAACAGGAGTTTTTAATTCCAGTTTCTTCTGGTAAGTAAATATGTATAAATCTATATGGATAGAATAAAAGTCCTATTATGGTTCCATGAAATATCTACCTTCTGTCTATTTTCTAACTTTCTTGTGTTAGAACATATTATATTTAGTCCTAAGCGACTTAAAATATGATCTGGGCCTACCAGTAAACAGTTTTTTTTTCATCCTAAATTGGATCACCTGCCATGACCTTTAGTGGGACAGATAAGTAAATGCTATTGGGCTTGCTATCACTTGAACTTGTTGCAGGAAAAACTGTAAGGTGTATAGCACCCAATCAATTTTAAAATTGATCTAATAGTGAGATAAGGACTATAATTTATTTTATTTATGTTTTCGAAATTAGTTGCAATATTAAATCATTATTGGTCACTTAACTATGTTGAGGTCTGTCACTTACGTAGTTATTAACTGTGACAGTTCATAGTTTGTTACTGAATGGAAAATAATCTATGTATGTTATTTCAGATCTGTAGGTTACATTAGGCATTAGGTACCTACCGAGGTACCTACCTAACAAGTAAATGTAAAATAATAAAATATAGGTATAGTTATATGTTGGTTCCTAATATATTGATTAGGTAGACGCAGCACGTCTAGGGACAATATGTGTTGTGGGAAAACAATAGATCAGGAATGATTCATATTCAAAACATGCTTTATTGTCTCAAGAATTGAGATCTCATGGACAAAGTAGATAAACATCACGAAACACTAATCTAACAGGAACAAGTTGAAGAAAACTTAACCCAAATTCAATACAAAAGTCAGTAAAGTTGGTTCAAATCCAAGTTAACAAAATTTAAGATATAAAAATATACATAAAAGTACACCTAAAAATGCACAAAAAATATGATACGCTAATACAACCATAAATTTAAAAGTATAAACAAATTGAAACTAAACCAATACAAAACAACAACCTTATTACACCAAGAATGCATTGATTCTGACGCAGATCTCTTCACTGATCCTGAAAGTACGCTATGCCTTAATCTAAGCTCTATGCTATAGTAAGCTCTAGCGAGTGTCTATATGATCTAATGAAAATAATTTGCAATATTCAAAATTTCAACACAAAAAAGGAATTTTTAAGCAATGTTTTGATTAATAATAACTATACTTTATAGAGTTTGAGCAACCAAATGCTCTGTAAAACAACAAAACAAAAAACAAACTTGGAAAGCCAAGGCTAACTTATAACCTAGAAAAGATGATTGAACTTAAACATTAAGCTTTTTATAAATTTAAGTCAACAAAGTCCCTAGAAAGCAAGAACTATTATATTCAGGTAAAAAACTATGTAGCCTCTGCAGTAAAGGCAGAAAAGAAGCTCATTTTCCTTGGAGATTGATAGTTGTGCTGGACCAAATAAAACTAAGAATATTTGGGACAAAATGTCTAGCTGGAAAGTAATTAATAAATCTACAAAAAAAATTCTAATAATTTTAACAACCCTTATTTTATCCAGAGCTATTGGATCGGATGGGTTACCTGGGTATATTGTTAAGGGTTGTGGTGAGTTCCTGTTGGGACCTTTGCAATGCATATTTAACCTTAGTCTTAAAACATCAACTTACCCTAGAGACTGGCACATTAGTAAGGTTATACAGACTTTTAAAAGTGGCGTAAGACATGAAGTTACCAATCGGGCCATTACTATAGTAATGCCATTGATTCTAAAGTTTCTGAAATAGTTCTTTTTAATAGAATCTATGAGGAAATAAAACATAATATTTCTGAATACCAACATGGATTTTTACCAAATATACTATAAGTAATTTACTAAGTTTCTCGCAATTTATTCATAATTCTCTTAATAATAAAACACAAGTTGATGTAATTTATACTGATATGGAAAAGGCGTTTGATACGGTTAAGCATAGTATCATAATTGATTCACTGCACAGAATGAATGTAACTGAAAATTTTGTAAACTTAATAGAAATGATAGGCAAACTATACAAAAGTTATATTCGACCAAAGCTTGAGTATGCTTTCTCAGTTTGGAATCCATCGAGGGGGATTTCGCAGAGGTACTTAGTGTACAAGTCAGAGGTCTTCCAAGGTATTTTTTGGCATGGAAGGTATTTTAAATCTTTCAGGGTCATACCAGGTATTTCGGGGGTATTACAAGGTATTTTCAGGGTCTTACAGGGTATTTTTCGAGATCTTTCGGGGTATTTTTAAGGTATTTCAGTGAACTAACCAAGCACACTTTGGTGTTTTATGGTTCGGCTAGAGGGCGCTATTCTCGAGTAGCCTGTACAGTGGCTTTATACAGGACAGTGACGACAATGTTTCGTCAACGCGCTGATTGGCTGCGCCATTTTGGAGCAAATTTAGTTTGTTTTCATATGTGACTGTGGATAAGTTCTTGTGATTTATAGCGATTTTATGCGTTTTTCTAGTGACTTTTTTGCTGACTATTAAACCTGTGTGTGTAGTTTCGGTATATCCAATTAGACATTAAAGTTATATTACGTTTTAAAGCGTAGTTTTGCTGCTTTCGTAGGTACCAAGGTAGGTAAACAAGTGGTATTTTAAAGTAGATTATCTATAAGATTTAGTCAGACGTAGGCTTTTACATGCCCTGCAGGCCTTCTACAGGCCCACCAATACATTATTATCCTATATGTAGTGATTTTAAAAAATCGTGGGCATGTAAAGTTGAAGGGTGATTGTTTCACGAGTATTTTTTGTCACACCAAAGACTGTTGTTATATTCTACTCTTTGTATTTATAAGAATGTAGTATATTGCAGCTGCATGCCTTTTTTGATATAAAATGTTATATTAGGCTTTTCTTTACCAGTTGAATATTGTATTGTTCTACTTTGAAACACTTAGGTACAGTATAAGTAAACAAGTTGTCAGTGTCGATAACTTTGTGATCACGATCACAGTCCAAATGTACTTCAGTCCCTTAGGATTAAATTAACCATTTTAGTCCTGGAAGTACAAAAAATACTTTAACATTTATAACATTCCATGTTTAACATCATATACGTAGTTACTGTTATGTAGTTAGTAGGGCCTGGTTGTAAAATAGAGGCTTGCTTAAACTCAGCTTATTTGAAATACGACTGGTGGTTGAACTCCTTAATACATTGCTGTCAAATTAGATCATTTATCTGCAATGTACTTTAAATGGGATTCTTCAACCACCAGTCTTGGTTTAGCTGACTCGAGCTTAGCCAGCATCGTACAACACAGTCTAAGTAACATGTTCGTCAAATGTCATGCCTCAATTTGCATAATTAAGTGATGTGTACATTACAATGTAGTAACGGATTATTTTTTCTTGCAGGTTCATTTTGCACCAGGCATGTGGGAGGAAAAAAGATGAGATAAGAAGTTAAAGCCAAATGCTATCCCAACCATATTTTCCATTTCCAAAACCAACATGGAAAGAAAGGCTTCTACAAAGCGTGAATTTGCCTTGAAATCTCATCAGATTCCATATCGAGGCTTTTTTCCGAGCAAGCTAAGGAGTCAAGAATGGATTGGATTTTTTACCATAACGCATGATTTATTTTTTTGGTAGAAATGGAAAATTGATAGTACAGTTATCACAGAACCTTGTCATAATATGAGTCAAAAAATAATTAGTAGATATGTAGTATTTAAAAAATTAGTTAACAAGAGAAAAAGTAAAGTAGTGCAAAAATATGCTAGTAAATCGTTGAAAAAAACTATTTGTATTAAAAATTTCAATTCGAGAAACTACAGTTTTTTCCATGTGTAAGGTTCTTTATTTAGCTTTTGTTAATAACCGGAGGTGTATTCCTGTTTTGTATTGTTTTAAATATATTAGGTAATATATGCATATTTTATTTAAGATTTTTTTTATTGTTGCCGTTTAGCTTAAAGCTTTATCGACAAGAAAGAAGAGATCGAAGTAAGTTAATCAAACAACGTTGAGTAAAATTAATATATTTATTTTAGATCAAATACAAGTTTGTCAAATAGTGTACCTACTTTATTTCCTAACACTACATGAAATGAACTTCTGTTCGTAGTCAACATCCATAAAAATCATAATGAATTTTTCATTATTCAGGATCCATTTTTTGATAGCATCCTTATTAAATCTGATTTTTCTCTCTGGTCAAAGCTGAAAATTGAAATAAGCTTTTATATTCTTTGTGTTGATTATAAATAAATAAGATGTTTTTAACATGAACAAGTCTTAATCTAGACATGATTTTATGGCAGCAGCTTTATTTTTAAACTGATCAATTCTGTTGAAAATTTGTTGAAGCATTGTTTAGACAATGACGGAAGTATACATCGTGTCATCTTGTTTAAATATTATGCTTTGCTTGTCCATCCATATACCTATTTGCTCTACAGAAAAGTGCCCTTTCATGCATCAACTGCTGTATAAACTGCATACCTGCTTCGCTGCTTTGTATTATATATTGTTCCTTTCAAAACATTTTTTTGGGAAGGTTCCTAATTCAAATATGGACCTAAAAATTACATTTACTATAACATCGCCTTGCTGAAAGATACCACAAATCATGGAGAAATTACTAAAATTTCACAGACGACCATTCTGATTATTACACTAAAACGTTATTATTAATAAAAAACAAATATTTATTTATACATATTTACGTACCAATCTGTCACAATCTTGAGTCATCATAACCCCACTTACATTGTCCATTCAGCTGATAAGTGTCTAGTTTGGGGTGAGTTTCTGTCCCTTTCTGTACTACGGTCAAAAAGAGTCGGAAACATGTTCCTTGCCGCTTATACATGCGGGATTTTCAAATGCTAGTATAATACTTTCAATTATTTTGCTAGTTAATTTCGTGAAAATTATTAAAGTTTTGTTAGGTAAGGGTCCGGTTAACATATTCCTACCATTATAATACTTCAGTCGCTATATTTTGTTAGCTTCTTGCTAAGAAAATGCAAAAAACGCGAAACTTCCATATAAGCTTTAAGAAAATTTGCTCCAAAATGGCGGTCCTGGTCTATTGTCGTCACTGTCCTGTATAAAGCCACTGTAGTAGCCTGGAACCAGCAAAAGGTCATGCATCACTACAATTAAGTAGCTGAACTGAAACTACTGGAAGGTGTCTATGAATTCATGTTGCACAACATAATCTTTATAAAAAATTTTGTTATCAATAGTAGTTCTAGTACAACCTTGCCTTTTTTGTTTTTTAAAATGATTTTACTTTAAATAAAATACATTTGTATTATTTTATAGTATTTGTTTTTAATTATAAACATAGATTTGAAAAGAAAATGTATTTTTTAGAAGTTGGTTTTAATACATATTTTTGTATTATAACTAGGTATTACTTATATTTTGCAAAAAAGTGTGGAGTGAAATATATTATTTTGTTCTATCCCTTTGTGTTAAATTCGAGGTTAAATAATATAATTAGCTACATGTTAAAAAAAAAAGAGAAACTGTTGAAATGTATTCAAAACAGGGTTCGACTGATTTAAATCATTCGATTTACATCACGATTTAAATCGGTGATTTTAATCATGGGATTTTTTATTTTAATCAATGATTTAAATTGAAAGAAAATTCTGAATATTAAAATGCTATTTATTGCAAAATAGAAAATATTAATAAAACAATAATATTGCTATACCTATATTGCAAAATAGGAAATATAAATAAAAAAATAATATTTGTGGTAAACGTAAACAAGAACCATTTTGCTACAGAGATGCTAAAAAGATCAACATTTATTTTCATTGTAATAATTTTCCTGCTATTTCCACTCCTAATTTATTTCATAAATTTGAGTGGACGAGTCCAAATGTAGTAAAAACTCTTTCTACTGAAGCTGAAGGAGCGTACATAAAAATTGCTTCACTATAGGAAGAAGCTGCTTAACTTTAGGGATTTTTTTTTTTTTTGAAACCCACCAATGCAAGGCACTAATATTGCATAATATAGACCTAAAGAATGGTCTAGAATATTCTAAAATTCGGGATTACACGAAGCTCGTTTACATCAAAAAGCCGCCGCGCCGTTAATCCCTGACAAAAAAAAATGCGCCTTACCTTTATAAGCTCACAACTGAAGTGAAACTTCTGAAAGAGATATTAGGAATTGAATTTTAATTTTTTTAAGCTCTTTTTCTCAACTTTTGCCCCCGGTTTCCACACTTTTTTTTTTCTATTTTTTTTCGCTGAAAACCGCGTACATATATAGGAGTGCGCCAGGAGTACCTCAGGGGTCTAATCTGGGTCCTCTCGTGTTTTTAGTAGCAGTTAATGATATAAGTCGGGCTGTCAAGAATTCGAATGCAATGTTGTTTGCTGATGATTTCAAGCTATTTCTGGAGATTGTATCGAATAGAAATATAGAGTGTAATGAATATAATATCAATGCTCTAGAACAAGATTCCTCACAAATAGATTTGGGAATTACATTTGATGGTTCTTTGAATTTTTCAGAACATATCACAACCAAAATTAATGAGGCTTACAAAATAATGGGTTTAATCGTTAGATCTACTAAACATTTCGGTGTTGATGTTTGTTTCAGGCTATTTTTTGACAGTCTTGTGTCGCCCAAATTGGAGTACGGAGGCTTAATATGGTCTCCACAATATGATGTTTGGAGTCGGAGTGTTGAGCGAGTGCAGCGTAAATTTCTAAAGTATTTGTTCCTTAAAAGATGGTTACTATCCTAAACAGGGTTACAATCATTTTAACTTGCTAAGTCTGTTCAAAGACTATCACTTGAAAATAGGCATATAAAGGCGTATTTAATTGATCTCTTTAGATTTTGAAGAATTGCCCTGATATTCTTTCTCAATTACCATTCTCAGTAAATGTTGGCAGAAGAAAGCATTTTATTTGGACTTTCCAAGAATAAATCTTTATAAAAACTCTCCAATTTGGACAGTATTAGCACCGTCTAAAGATAATTTAGACGGTGGTATTATTTAGTAAGTTTGTGGCTGCCATTGATCAAAAATTATTTGCGACTCAGGCCCAGATTTGCTAGATTGATCTGGCACATTATGTGCATTTGTATTCTATGTGTACTCTGTTAGCTAGTAAGTATGGTATCTGTAATTGGCATATTTGCTGCAGATGCTATATAAATAAATAAATAAACAACCCCTTTTCGGATAATATACCAAAAATTAATATTTAACCAAGAATAATTGATGGTTTTCTCAGTACAGGTGTCAACTGGGGGCCACTTAAGGTTAGGTTAATAACAGAAGAGGAACTCTTAACTTGCATTCTTTGTTTTTAAAGTGGTGCAATAGGAATTGATGGTATACCTACCTGTTAAAATGATCAAATCTTGTTTACTGCACTGTTTAAAGCCATTAATTCATATTGTAAATATGTACCTAATTATGGAGAATGGCTCTTATCACGCCCTTGCCAAGGGTGAATAACCCTACTAGTTTAAATAAACTTATACCTGTAACTATTCTTCCTACTGCATAAAAAATTCTTGAAAAAATAGTCAAAGGCCAAACTCTAGAATTTATAAAGAATAGAAATAAAATACCTAAGTTTCAATCAGGATTCAGGCCCAACTATAGTGGTGCCACACAGCACTATTGAGAATTACTTGCAATATTATTAAATCATTTGATGAGGGACAGTCTTCCCTGTTGTTTTGATGGACATAAGTAAGACCTTTGATGCTGGCCAACATAAGACATTTTAAAATTGATGCAAGTGGGTGGTTTGCTGAATATCTTTGCAATAGGAAGCAGGCGGTCAGGTTGACAGACAACGGTGTGGTGTTGAGATCGAGTTGGAGTGATGTCGGGAGTGGGGTTCAACAGAGATCTATCCTTGGGCCACTTCTTTTTACTATCTTCGCGGCCGACCTTACAAAATGTCTTAAAAATACTCAATATCACAGGTACGCTACAAATATACCTTACCTCACCAGCCTCTTGTCTCCCAGATACAGCTGATTTTCTTAATGCAGATCTTGCAAAGATCTCTCGTTGCGCTTCAAGTAGGTAACTCGCTTTTTGTGATCCGATTAAATCACAGGCCATCTTGTATTCTCGCTCTGACATCTCTTGCACTTGCACATTATAATGGATGGGGTAATAGTGAAGTGGTGCAATGAGATAAAAAATCTTAGCTTATATATGGATACAAAACTGTCGCTTAATACTCATGGCTCGACTCATGGTAATGATGTATGTCAAAAGTCTTATTATAAACGTATAATTGGAATATTCTTCCTTGTAAGGCAAATAAAATATTAACTGAAAGCTTGATGCTTGATGTTGTTTATGGGCCATTCCCCACGAGTTATGATAACTATAGAGTACAAGAATTGCAGAACTCGGGTGTCAGGTTTGTGAGGGGTTTGTCCAGGATGGATCACGGCAGTCGACATGTTTCTAAGAGGTACCAGTGTAATATGGCCCAGAGACGGTATGTTCACCTTGTTGTTGTCAACATTCGCAATGCATGTCAATAATCAGTGTGTACCTTACTTAAAAAAGTTAAAAATGCGCGTTCCTTTCCGTTATCGGTTATTCATTAAGATATTTAATATCATTCTCCAAATATCTATCGGTTTGTAACGTTTTATAAAAAGGATTTAGGAATAATATTTTATTATTAATTTTGATCCCACTTATATTGGATAAACAAGGTGAAATATCCGAGATAATATCCTATAAACTTTACCCTTTCATTTTTAATTCATCACCTCCAGCGCGAAGAACTAATTACACGATTAATAACCGCAAAGCGGAATTAATTTCTCTCAACGGCTGGCAGCTTTTAATATTCATTAATATTGATACTATAATACGTGAAAATGCGAGAAAATCTCCTAACGTTCGAAATAAAGGGCGAACGAATATATCACGCTTATAATATATAATCTATTTTGGTTGAAACGTGATATGTGATATATAATAATAATAATAATATTAATAATAATAAGACGTTTGTTAATATCACCACAAAAAAATGGTACATTCATTGGATCTACAATGTATAAAATTTATTTGATATTAAAAGGCCTTGGGGATCAGCTTTCGAAACGAAAGTTTAGAAGCTGTTGAAGCTGTAACTTATTAACTAAATAGGTATAGAACGAATAGCAAAACTAAAACTAAATATTTATTGAAATAACAGATTAAAATCATAAGATATGCAAAAGAATGAAATAGTAAACATAAAAAAGAAGGAAACAAGAGTAAGAATCAAATTCGATAGGAGAATCAGTGATTTACAAACTAATATTTCATCTGGCAACTGGC
Organism: Pissodes strobi; assembly: GCA_016904865.1. Taxonomy (NCBI): domain Eukaryota; kingdom Metazoa; phylum Arthropoda; class Insecta; order Coleoptera; family Curculionidae; genus Pissodes; species Pissodes strobi. The sequence goes on along the minus strand of MU182291.1, from coordinate 257,823 downwards.
AACCCAACGTAAGGAAGACATTGCTCAATTCTCGTTTGAAACCATGAATATTTCCCAAATAATCAATTTTGTATTGATTTACACGTAGAGCAGACTGGTGCGAAAACGATCTTTTGAAACTTTTTTTGGGGTAACATCTGTCTGAAAAGATAATTTACGAAATGAATATGGAAGAGATTTGTATTTAATAATCTCGTAGTTTTTTTTTTTATAGAATGAAGTATACGATAATCGTGCATATTAATCCATCCCTCCCAGTTCTTTAAGTGTATACGAAATTATCCGTCGACACCTTATCCCAAAAAATAAGACGCATTTACATTCAAGCACGGACCATAGACAGTATCACAAAAGTTTAATAAAGAAAGAATCAGTATCACAAAGCATAATCTTAGTGTCTTTATTTATGGAATGTCTGTGGGTAAAAATCCCTTTCAGAGTTGCACACTTATGCCCATTTCAATTTCGATGTTCTTCATATCTTCGTTTATTATCTAGTATTAGACCTAAATTTGGTGCACTTTGCCGGTAACTGATTAAGTCCATTTAAAATGCTAGGCCTCGAAGATTCACTGCAAAATAATAGAGTGTTTTTTTTTTGGAGTAATGTTTAGAGTATATCTCTTCAAGACGTCATGTGCAAATTGAGGCGATGAAGGACTAAACTAAAAGTAAAGTTGGGTGTCATCAGCGTAAAAATGGATGATGTTTATATAGCAATTTAGAACTTAGGTAAAATTTGAACTGTAAATTAAGTATATAGCAGAGGTCCTAGGATTCAATAACTCCTACTGTAGTTATTGAAGAACTTTTGCGGACTAGAGGCGTAATCGGTTTTTAGTGAATTGAAATCAGATGGTTGCATTAGCTGTTACTGTTACGTCATTTCCGCTCAAAACTTATCATGCGGGCGCACCATGTCGGCAATTTCTCTGGCAAAGCCGAAAATAACAAAACTTTCTTCATGTCTACAATTTGCATAAACGAAAAACAAGTATTGAGCTAACACAATGTCCCATACCCATACAGAATAAAAACATAACATGATATCAAATGATAAGAAAACCAATAAAAACAATGGACTATGAGTTGGTAAGCTCTTACACGATTTAATTATTTAGGTACTACTCTTTTTGAAAATACTCTTTCATTGCGTATAATAGGCCGCCTTTCTAAATTCTCTAACCTACGTTGTAACAGACCAATGTTCAATATCTATTTTATAGTGTAAACCGAAGTCCCCAAAGTGCCAAGAATACACAAACATCATTCATACTTCAAAATAAAAATTGACGTAAGAATCAAGAAATTGCATGAGTCGGGAAAACCAGCTCTGTAAACAGAACGCACTGCAGCCCCTCTTCTGGAAGAAATCATTACCTGACTTTCCACAGTCCTAAAATTTTAATCAATGCGATGTCCAACCCTCTCCAAATTGCCAATTTTTGTTTATATATGACTAACATTAAAATGTGTGTCTCAAAAGATAATTTTCTATCAATATGCAGGCCAAGGAAGTTACAACAAAGAGCCTCATTAAAACTTTGGGCCTCTATTGTAACCTGATTGAGGAAACATTTTAAAGTTAAGTATTCGAAAAGTTGTGGGAAGATGTCGGAATATCGTGAGTTTTCGTTCGGCCTCTTGCTATTGTTCCGCCTACGATTTGAGGTGGTAACAGTTTGGGGCTAAATCTTTCGGGGTCTTAGGATGTTTCATTTCCATCTGATATTTTTATTAGAAGTACAAAGGCGACTCTCATTCAAAGAGTGCAACTTCTTTCATTATTCATTATGGCTCTGCCATACGCAGAGCCAAACTAACCCCACCAAGTCCTACAGAAACATTTCATAATATTGATGTTTCTGCAATATTTATTAAGAATATTTTAATTTTTCCCGACATTAAGGTATGACTTCACGTCTTAATCTATTTGCTTTAGGACTTGAAATGTTGGATGTTGGATATATTTTAAACAATCTACAGAGTAGGGGAGAGCCGGAATGGTTGGCGCGCGGGTAAGTGCGCGCACAGTCTTTTTGGGCCACTTCCTGCCAATCTGGCAACGCCGCTTCTCTCGTGTAAATCCTTTATCGGCATTAGACGACGAGAAGTGTCTACGTGTACTTTTATGAATTTCGTTGCCAAGCTTCGCGCATGCTCCGATTTTGATACATATATGTGGCAAAAGGCCTTCAATTTTCGCTAAATTGCTTTCAGCAAGCCTGATGGTGCAGTGGTTAGACTCTATGATTGTGATACGACGACCCGGGTTCTATTCACGTCAATGGCAAGAGATGTTTTTTTTTTATTTTTTTAAGGTTATGTTTGTTTATTTTTTTAAATTTGGGTTAGTTTTGTATGGTTGCGCCCCGGAGCTAGCGGGGGGCCATGCGTGAAGAGACATAATAGTCAACATTTCATAGGAATCATATGATAATCCTGCGCGAAGCTTCGTAACGAAATCTATAAAAGTTCACGTAGACTCTTGTCAGACGACGCACGAAACTCTCTTCAGATATCTATCATGGGTTATCAGTTAAAGAGATCAAGAAACTTGATTATCAATATGCTGTCTCCTTAAACAAAACTGTTCCTGATGTATGGCATGCAAACCAAATGGCAGGGAAAGATTGTTTTACATCATTTTTATAAAGAAAAGCCGACCTCTCTATTCGTATTCAAGAAGCTACAAGTTAGGCCAGGTGTATCAATTTCAATAAACATACATTTTCAATTTTTTTTGATAATTTACAGCATGTGCGGAATCGATTGAAGCTAGGTCCTGAGAATGTGTGGAATATGGATGAAACTCCCACCCCCACCTCCCCGGAAGTTCAAACTATTTCAAAAAAATTGGAAAAAAAAACGTTAAAAATTGTTAGAAAAGTTAATAAAAGTATTAAAAAACGAAATAAGAAAAAAAAGTCAGAGAAACGCGGTTTTCGGCGAAAAAAAGGCGAAGAAGTTCAGTTACGAGGTCGGGAATGGCAAAAAATGGGAAGAAAAAAATGCTTCACGAAAAAATCAAAATTTTTTGAAAAAATGGGTAAAAATTGGAAAAACGTAAAAAAAATATTCGGGAAGTTAATAAAAGTATTATAAAGTATATTATAAAGTATTATAAAAGGAAATAAGAAAAAAAAAACAAAAAATTGTCCGGAAAGTTAATAAAAGTATTATAAAACCAAATAAGAAAAAAAATAATGAATAATAATTGTTTGAAAGTTAAGAAAAGTATTATAAAACGAAATAAAGAAAAAAATAATGCGAATAAAATTAACCGGAACTTTTAAACCTCCGGTTAAATTCAAAGTTACTATCAATCGATAGCTTATGAAAACCCAAGATAGGAATGTGCAAACCGTTTTCTTTGATCTCGTGCGGTTTAGATTTTAGAGCCTGTCAAAGTGTCAAAATGCCCGACTTTCAACTCTCAATATTTGGTAAACAGCTAAGATAGGTATAGGATATTATACACAAAATGTGTAGATTTTTCTAGAGAGTCCAAGAATGTAGTAATATTAATATACCATTTAAAAAAATATCAAAGTGACCCCTAGCACTTTTATTTGATGTCCAATTGTTTTTTGCTGAACATGTCCGAATTCGCGGGAGAAAATTACATACGATGGCTATTTCAGTTTTTTTTTATAAAAGTACAGGGAAAGTCAAAAAATCGCCTTGTCTAGTCCTCGTTGGATAACTCTGTACACTGAAAAAGAACTTGTATGACAAATAAATTTTGCGTTCATTCAAATAAATATGTTCTTGATATGGGCGAAATACATGTTATCTTGCTTCAATTTAATACTTTATTTGATTTTGTATGAAAAAATCTATTGTCTCAAGCACACATTTAACTAAATTCTTTCATATAGAACCAATTTGAACATTCGGGTGTTTCAATTGGTCTGATATTTGACTGATTGGAGAGAAGTTATTATCTAATGTAAATGAGCATATATTTCATCCATTTTAACTACCACCAATCTAATTAATTATATATCGAAATCAAATAAACATTTTATAGGGTAAAGCAGTCAATTGATTAAATGAAAAAAATTAAAAGTTGGGACAACCACGCAATATTTGAATGACCATATTCAAATATTTAAAAAACGTTTTTTATTTTTGCTTTAACTATTTATATATTTACGTTAACATATTGTAGAATAAAACTATTTTGAAAAATAGTTGGTTGGAATATGCCATTTTGTGAGGCAACCACACAAAATGTGGATTATTATATTCAAATATTTAAAGGATTCTTTTAATTTTTTGTTTTGGTTTTGAATGCATTTATGTTAATAGGTTATAGAATTAAACCAATTCAACAAATAGTTGAAATATGCCGTATTGCTGAGATAAATATTGATATATTTAAACAAAATATGCATGCATACAGGGTTTCCCATAATTCTTAATTGGTTATTGATTAACTGGTTATAGTAGAGGTAAAAATATTGCGATTTAGCTAAACTTATCTTGATACCAAAATCGATAATAACCGAAATACTCAAAGCTTAATGTCAGTTTTTGATTTTTCCATTATTTTTGCTGATGCTGCTGAAAATTGGTACATTAGTTTCCTTGGGACAAAAGAAAAACGCCTATATAGGCGTCAGTTTCTTTTCCTGATAGTACAAAGTCACGTTGAATTCCGACTTTCTTAAGTTCCGCCTCCTATCGAAGATTCGAAGCAATTCTATGCTGTTTCTAATTTCAGATCTCGAGATTCTTAGGTTTTTGTTGCACTAGTATTTAACATGAAATGTAACCGTCCGACGTTTTAGCAGCACATTTTTTAAGTTAAAAGTACTCATCCTTTTGACTCGATTCGAACGATATTTCCGGACACCCTGCATATTCATATCATTGAAAGACATATTAAAGAGCAGGGGTGTAAGGTCAGGTGACAATCTGATATGAATAAAATTAATATGGATTGAGAGCCCATCCAATCGCATATTGAATACTGATGGATGATATATTCAGAATAATTTAGGTTAACTTTATTAGTAAAAAATATTTTTGTGAATTCCAAAAACATTTGCAGCAGAGATAAAGCTCAATCTCAATATTCGAAATGTTGCCAACTGTTATAGTTTTTATTTCAATTGCTCATACAAGTTAGCTGATAATAAAAAATACTGCTTTATGTGTTTCATCCCTGGGACGTTATATTGCAAGTTGTTGATCCAGTAGATTTAGCGACATGGTTTCGCAAAAACTCTTGCTTTATCATACCCTACCGACCTTGCTTATTATCCTCATTAGCAGACCCTGACAATCGGTCTACCGGTTGCTTCCTCCTCGCAAGAGTGGCGCCCGTGCGACACAGCTAATTCTCTGGAAGAAGCCGAGACGCCTGCGTCGAACAGCATCGATCGGGCGCCGCGACGTCCACCCGGCTGGAAAACGGGATTTCTCAGTGTTGCTCTAAGATTTGCCTGTGCCGCGTCTGGATTGCCACAAGCCAAAACAGGAAGACTTCAATCGGAGAGGAATTGTACAACAGGTACTGGCTTAACGTTGTCCGTTTCAAGAATCATTTGTTGCCGCACTTGCATTGTTGTTTGCTTTTTTATTTTTGCGTTATTTATCACTAAATATTTTTTTTTGTTTGTTTTGCAGTGTTCTATCATAGTTTGTTGCTTGTGTTTGAGTTAGCTGCTGCCTAAATGTGGTTGAAGTTTTGGTTTTGTTGATTTAGTGCCTGTATTAAGTTACGTCGGGACCATAAAGTTAGCGCAGTTTATTATTGTCGTGTTACTTGTATTCAGTAAAGTTGAAGATAATTCAGTTTATTTAAACGACCAGTACTATTGCTTAATATGCTTCAATAAATTGTAGTTGCCAATTGTTTTGTGATATAGTTCGATTTATTATAAAATATGGTTATTAGTAAACCGATTATATTCAAACTTGGGCAAATGTTGTTGAAAGTTACAGATTTGATTAACTAGTTGACATTTTTGTCAATAGTCAATGCTTATATCGGTTAAACGTCAATAGGGATTTTGATAAAACTTTATACAAAGGGATTTGAGAGACGCCGAACTGCTGTACAAAAAATCGCTAATATATATTTTTCTCACAAAGGATGCATAGTATTTTCGAGCGCCTATGGAGTAGAACAAATTTATATAAATCTTATTGCTTACTTTTAGGTCACATGCAATTTACCCAAGTTTTCAAATATATTTGGGTTATTAATAACGATGAAAACTGTGACACACTGCATATACGAAATCATGTGCAACCATTTCCTGAAATTGATAAAATTTGCTATTTAAAAATCAGGTTAATTTAAATATTTTTGGAGAGCAGGAACTCGGAAAAGGCTGGACTACAAAATGTGTGAGGGATTATCTTGTGTGTGTGTTTATTATTTCTCTGCCTTGGTATTTTCCCGAGAAAAAGACGGTAATATACAGTATCTCAAAATATTTGAATCACCCGATCTGTAAATTTTTGTGTTTTCCCGCCTTATTCCGCTGCCCACAGTTGATGCCCATTTTAAGAAGTAGGTAGGTATTAACATTGGAAATATCCGTCTTTCGAAGCATCTATTGCCAGACATATCTATTTGTTCTCTATAGGAATTTATGTACTACATTTTACCATCTTTTATTTAATAATTTGTAGTTTATATTTATTTGCAATATTTCCTCTGTTTTGGTCTTGACGATTTTATTGTTTGCGCTGTATAATCACCTGAAGATAATTTTAATTAAAGTATGACGATCTGACTTAAATATTGTGATGTATTTTGAGTACTTTGTAAAGGATTCACGAGCTAGCTTTATCACCATGTTTTGACAATAAATATTGATTTTAACGTATCTCTATAATTTCGAATTTAAATAATAGTTTAGACAACATTTATTTTAAGGGTTTTTTACTTTTAAAAAGTGTTTTTTAAAAGTGAGATACAATATACGAATAGAGATAACCAAAAAAGATTTAGCTGATCGGCAATAAATATTTTTTCACCAAGATGAAGCATCTGAACCTGAACTGATCGTTGCTTAAGCTGCACGCGGATTAATTTTTTGTATCCCGTTCGCCAGATATTACTCCCCTTTATTTATGGTTTTGAATAGCTTTAATCATTTAAGACGTTACAAGGAAGTTTGAAAAAGATGTGTTTAACAAGAAGAGCGATCTGTTTGCATCTTTGTTATCCACTTTTTTTTTGTTAAGAATTTTTGCTGTCAAAATATAATATTTTTATTGTTATTATCCATTTTTTGGTAACCTAAGCAAAGACATAAAATATCCATGGATACCATTGTTTCACATTCCATTCTTGGTAGAGTTATAGATGTATCCGGGCTAATATAATACAGTAATGCTATCCATTGTATTTTTGCTACAAAAAGTATTGCCTTTCAAAATATTTTGAGATTGTATTTACCGCCTAAAAGTAAATTAAATTGTGCGGATTAGACGGCTGTCCAATTAAAATATTTATTTCAAATAACAAGCACCTTAACCGTTCGATGAAATGATAATGATACCTATATTTTACGGCGCCAATTGTAATTTAAATCAACATCGCCAATTTCGGTGAGTCGATTGATTTTATAGGTTTGGTTTGGTTCACTTTTTATATAGATATTCCTTTGTAGAAGGTGTCCGATTGTATGCATTAAGTCTTTCCCTTATAATATTCTTGCATGATTAAGAAAGTTTGATTTTTTTTTCAGTGCAAGTAAAATGTTTTCCAACTTAAATATAATCGAACGAAAAGTGCTTTTCACACCTTTATCGACAAAGTTAAAATATAAATAAACTTTGAAAGTAGTACATCCTATATATATTAAGATATACTTGAATGTGTACAATTTTTCCTGCAACCAGCTAAATGACACAAAAAGCACTGTTTAGATTCTTAATAAAATGATTCATATCACGCGTATTAAAACAACTTTTTAACACTAGTGTTATCGTGTTATACTCATCTGTCAAGTGAAAGTGTCAAATCAATGGGCCTGCTGTCAAAGTCGTGTTGTAAATACGTTCCAACACCCCTTTGATACAAGTAGTGTTGATACAAAATGCTTTCGGATAAAAACAGATTTATCCCTTTTTTTCTGTGAGGTGTTCATTCAAAATATGAACAATATATTTTTTTCTTTAATTCTATACCAAAAAATATAATTCTAGAAAACAAAACTAGATTATACTACAAGAAACAAAAATTAAATAGAAGCTTCTAAATACAACTAGAACTGTGACAAAAAACATAGTTACAAGATATTCTTGTACAAAATAAAAAAAGTATTGTCCTGACTAACACCCATCCGAACGTTTTTGTGCTACCCTATAGAACTAGCCGCCGCACAGTGTGTCACGACATAGGGATTAGGGGACAAAAATAAATTATCATGCTATACAGCAGGTTTAATTATACTTTTACTATATATTGGTCAATCATATTTCAGTGTATGTAGAAATACATTAGACACTTCCAAAAGTCAGTAATACATGTAGTCACTTCCAATATTATTTGACAAATAAGTTTATTATGGTATTGATATGGTTAATTGGTTAATTAATAATCTTACAGATAAAATTTTGTTATTTATGTCTAAAATATTATTAAATATTTCACATCTTACCCATCTAATTTGTTTTCCTATACTATTTTGCTATTCTTGGGTTTGTTTAAGAACTGTTACTGTCAGATGACATTTCATTTTAACCTTATTTATTATCAATATTATCATGTCAAAACAAAGGCCCCGGTCACAGTACTAATTTTAATATTGTCTGAGTTTTTGCTAACCGACTGTAAAAGCTAAATCATAAATAACATTTTTTATAAGGGAATAATTAATAAAAGAATTTCGCCCGTGCTATAATAATTAATGATGTTAATGTTTAATAGAAATAACTTAGGTTAATTAAGATATAGACATTTAACTAAAATTACATATTAAATTTACTAAATAGCCTAATAACTAAGATCAATAAAGATGAATAAAAGCCATAATAATAAAATAATAAAATATTATATTTCCTAACAAATGAACTCAAATCAAAATACAATCCAAGAGCCTGTTGAGGAGGTAAAGATGTTTTTTTAGGTGTTGTTATTTTGGAAGAAGTTGATAACCGAGCTGATCTTTCGGCAGCAAAATGTAATTCTTGAGTTGAGTGTTGAGATGCCAGTTCCTTCGTTTTTTTGATTTTAATGACATAGACTCAAAAGATTTGTTGGGCCTACCTCTGACTCTCTCAGGTTGATATGTTAGTCCACAATTTCGGCTAACATTATCCTAGTGTTTTGCCACGTTTTATGACGTTTGGCAAAACGCGAGCGAGTTCTTTTGCACTCCTTCCACTTAGTGGTCATTTTTAAACAAAAGTATTTACTTGTCTGCTGGACAAGTACGTCTAAACTCATGTCTTTACCATTAGGTATTAAAAGGCTTCTTAATTTTTCAGCAACACGTTCCATTTTTAGATCGCAAACCATTCTTCAAATAAGTTCGAATATTTTATATGAACCATTTTTGCTAAAAAAATTAATAAAAAAGGTGGGGGCAACTTGGGGCAAATTTGAATAACAGATTTGAAAACTAAATCCTTCAAAAAACATATGTGCCAAAAACGCCGAGGGGGTTTTTTGGTGTATTTTTGAAAAACCTCAACGAAACTAAAACGATATATTATTTTGGCACTTTAGCAAGCAACATTCTATTCACGTAAATAAATATAGAATATAGTTTTCATATAAAATATATGATTAAAACTATAAATTACATACCTTGAATTATATTATCCATGATTTACACAACTATAATTACGAATTTATCTGCCCGAAAAAAATACTTCAAAATATAGAAATACCAGAGTTCGTATGTCAATAATAAGCCGCTCCTAAGATCACTTGTTTTCACAGCCTACATATAACTTAGCGCTTTTTTTCATAAAGCTTTGCTTTTGCATTTCGTTATGCGGAGCCATAAAGTATCATAATAAATAAAAATATTATCAAAATTGATACTTAAATTTTTATATTTTTGTCCATTGGACGAAACAGTGTGCGCCGTACCGCTCGCTTCTTTGTCTGTATGACTCATCGCCCGGCCGGACGCGAAGTTTCAGGATCGCTGGAATTCTCTCGATGGCCTCGTCGAGATCATATAGAGTGGCCTCGGAATACTTCCCGAATATTCGTGATAGATTTGAGATTATATATAAGCAAACCTAAGGCGAATGTTAGTTAGTTCAGTTCAGTTAATCATTGAGTGTTGAATAGACAGTAGTTATAAAGTTATAAGAGTAGTTTAAAGTGTTAAATTGTATACAGTGGTAGTGAATAAAGAGAGTATTAGTTGAAAATAGTCAAGTTGTAATTTTGTTAAGAACCCACGGGAAAAACGTAACAGTATCATAATATTTGAAGAAACAAATCTGTTTAAATAAATTTATTACTGAGAAAAATGAAACAGCTTTTATATCATAAAAAAAGTAAAACATAAAACATAGAGATTATAAAAAAAAATCCTAGATCTTATGAACACAGTTAGGTTAATGTTTCAAGATCGGGATTATCTTTTGCTTCTTTTAATATCTGATTTCATTCAATTTCTGGCGATTTCGCCAGCTTTTAAATGTTTCATCATGTTCTTTAACCTGGGGATTATTTTTGGAGATGTTATTATAAACGTCACATTTGTTACAGGTGTGATTTTTGATACAAATAGCAGCTCATAAAAAAACAAAGTTTTTTTTCGGATAAAAGCGGTTTTTCTCTTTTTTTCGAGGGGTGCTTAAAAATTGAAATTCTATTTTTTCACTACAAAAACCAAGAATTAAATAGAAGCTTTTAAATACAAACAGAACTCTGGCAAAAACACAAAACATACTTACACAATAAATAAAAAATGAAAACAAAAAAGTATGATATTTTTATACAAAACAAAAATAAGTATGATAATATTTGAAAAAAATTATCTGTTTAATTAAATTTATTACTGAGAAAAACGAAACAGCTTATATTATATAAAAAGAAAACAGAGATTATAAAAAATATATGTGCCTCATCTTTATAAGAACACAACTGAAGTGAAAGTTCTGAAAGAGATATTTGGAATTGAGTTTTATTTTTTTTATTATGATTCATTCGTGCCTAAAGCAACATAGGACCTTTTCAATTATTTTTGTTAAGATGGCGGTACTATTTAGGTACAGGCATAGTGGCGCCAAACTTTATTGAACAAAGCTTTTAACAAAATAATAAAACATCAATGTCGATGAGTCATTTTGACCAGTTTGGAAAGTTCAATATGGTTCAATCATAAAACCCTATAACTTTACAAGGTCGCAGTAGCGGACTAACGGGGGGGCGGTGGGGGCGGTCCGCCCCGGGCCGCAATGCTGGGGGGCCCAATTTAAATATATAAAATCAAAAAAAAAAATTACAGTCTGTGTCTGAGTAGCGACCTGCGAAAGAAGTTTTTCAAAACTCAAATTAATAAAAGATTATCTGCATTCGACAATGACCGACGACAGATTAAGTTATCAATAGAAAATGTCTGAAAATTTAGATTATGATGAGTCAATTAGTAACTATAGTTCGTTAAAAGCTCGGAAACATATTATTACATAATTATTTATTTATTTATTCATACACGGGCTAAGTCAATTCGTACAGGAGTACTAAAAATAAAACTAAAAACAAAACAAGAAATAAAACTAAAATTAGATAAACTAAATCGAAGTATGGTCATCGAGTAGAACATTCGGTGGTATAGTTAAAACAAACATCATATATGTATTGCTTAACATGTTTAGGAACCTTGCAAGAAACATTAGTCATTAGTACTGTACCTAATGCCTCTTCAAGAATAACTTAAGACAATTCAGCGATCTGTTAAAAAAGTTCCACTCAAATTTGTTTGCATTTTTCAAAAGAGTTTTATGCTGACACAAGTAAAAAGTTCGTTGGTTTCTTAAAAACCTCCGAGGAACATAAAGCTGAAATTTATTTAATAGTTCTGGGAAATTTAATTGCCCATTTATAACTTTGTGGGTTAAAACAATATCACATATTTCCCTGCATATTTTTAATTGCTTTAGTTTAAAACTCTCTTCAAGTTCTACATAATTCATATTTTCCATTCTTATGCCTTTTTTAAATGCTACATATCGAAAAAAATTACGTTGTACAGACTCCAATTTATCTATATGAATTTGGTAGTAAGGACTCCAAACACTAGTACAGTTTTCTAAGTGTGATCTTACAAGAGATGTGTAAAGCAATATAATCGAGTTGGTGTTTCTGAAGTCCTTTGTGTTTCTTTTAATAAAACCTAAGATTTTTAAAGCTTTGTTACGGCAGCTATTTATGTGATGGGAGACTTAATGAGATTGACACGCTGAATGCCACATCTGTTGATTTGATAATTATTAGGAACCGTGTTACGAGATTTAGAAAATTGGATATATTTACATTTATCAGTATTAAGGACCATTTTGTTCCTAACACACCAGTCACAAAATCTGTCGATGTCCTCCTGAAACTGCACAATGTCACTGTTAATCCTTTTAAAAATGTTCAACTCGTCCGCGTATAAAATATATTCAGATGATAAAAAAACAATTGCATATATCATTAATATAGATATTAAATAATAATGGGGTCAAATGTGCCCCTTGAGGAACCCCAGAAGTAACACTTACGACTTTTGAGAAGTGATTCTTTATTTTGACAACTTGTGTTCAACCAGAAATATATGAATTGATCCATCGCAAAATAGTGCCATGAACCCCATAAACAGACAATTTCCTCAAATGCAATCGATGATGTATTTTATCAAAGGCGTTTGAGAAATCGGTGTAGACCGAGTCCACAATATTGCCTTTCTCCAGGGCCTCCGATATATATTCGGTGTAAAGCAACAGATTGGTAGTAATTGATTTATTTTTAGAAAATCCATGTTGCTTCGAAATTATAATATTTCTAAAAGAGTCCTCCATAAAGTCAATTATTATTGACTTCATTATTTTTTATATAAGAGATATTTTTGAAACGGGTCTATAATTTTTAATACAAGATTTACTGCCAGAATTTTTTATATATGGGCATATATATAAGAGTTTTCAAACAATTGGAAAACTCCATTAGCAATAGAGTTATTAAATATTAACCAGAGGGGCCTTGAAAGTGAAATAGAACATTCTTTTAAAAATTTAGCAGTGAGTACATCTGGGCCTGGACCCTTATTTAAATCAATTTTATTGAGTCGCGTCAATACGTCCAAAAAGCTGAAATAGTAGGAACTAATATTCAAGTTGGTGTTAGACCAGCAAAATTCGTTTTCATGAATTATACGGAGTTCATAGCTCAACTGTATTAATTAAATTTTATTTTGCTAATGTATTATTCTTATATAATTATAGTATTTTTGGGATCACTTTTTTCTTTGATGAGTATATTGAGTGTTTATATTCTTTTGGGGGTTGTTTCTGACTTAAAGTTAAAATAAGACCTGTCACGGACTTACTGTTTTATTGAAGTTTTTTTGTTGTCCTGAATTTAAATTGGAAAAGTGTCTTTTTTTGGTTGTCATTAATGAAAACATATCCTAAACAAATATGCAAAAGGGGCCCCATGAACTCATGGTAAAATCCGCTTAGTCCGCTCGTGGAAGGAGTGTTTCTTTAACAACTTTTGAGTAAAAATGTTGTTGACCTCCGTCGAGCGTCATTATCCCTCCCCTCTCACCCATAACTCGGAGCTAAATGCGCCCTTGAGGGGCCCCTATATAGTTAACCGCCCCGGGCCTCAGAAGTTGTTAGTCCGCCACTGCAAGGTCGAACGACCTCGATGTTGCCCTTTAACTTTGGAGGACAGGTAAAGATTAGAAGGTCGAACGGCCTCCAGAGGTGTCCTTGACCACTGCGCATATTTCAAGAGTGGGGTGCAAAGCTTTGGTGGGGATGAGCGTCTCAAGAGAAGACCGCGCTTATGGAACTTTAAGTATTCGTTGAAACGGCAGTGTGTCATTTAGAGTGTTCAAAATGGGATCCTCCGCTAATACAGATGATTTGTTGTGTGCGTTCTGTATTGGTCGAAAGACACAATAATTTATCGCAGACCAGGACATCATAAACCTGATTACCCTAAACATGATTGGAAAGTGTTTGGGGGGCCAGGATCCATCTTCATCCGTTTTGCTGATATCCTACACGATGGGATGGATGAGAAAATGGTTGCGTCGACTAGGAACTATTTTAATCAGTAGACTGAGGACAGTGGCGAGCCATGTGGTGGTGAGAGAGGCGCAGAAACCAAAGGCGTCATCATTAAAGCCGAAGGTGTCAAGAAGTACCAAAGGAGCGCATAAACCAAAGACGTCATTAAAAAAAAGTGCGAGTGATATCAGAAACAATTTTAGTGATAATGATGTGCGTGTAATTCAAAGTTATAGTAAGATTGTGTCGGATGAATGGGGGGACATTTGCCCTCTGTTTAAGTTGCAGTGCAATCCACTTGCACTATGTGGGGCGGGGTCATGTAGTCAACTGCCACTATAAGAGGATTTTTGTCCGGAGTGTAAGTGATCTTCATTATGCTGTATGTAGAAAACCTCTTTTCATTTTAACTCCGGAAAATGCATGTTTTTCTTGTAATAAATCGGAGAGAAAAGATTTAGTTAATTATATAGCGCAATGATGAATTGGTTGAGTGTAGTATGTAGTTTGTAGTAGGTGTAGTTGTATATGAAGTTTTCCCTCGATAGTTTAGGTTAGGTTAGGTTAGATTTCTATTTTTCTAATATATATTAGTGAATTATATATTTTAAAAGGACGAAATTGGAAAACAATGTTTTATTGATCTATGCCATTTATTTTCTATAGACCTTTGCACCTTAGTAATAATAAAAACAAGGCTCTTGACCAACATTATTGGTTTTAATGGTAATACTGTTTTAATTATTAAAAATAGCAATTTAAGAATACAAAACCAGTTGGTAAAGGAACCACGAACAGAATTCTGCCCAATTAATTTTTGAATTGGAGGTTATGATAGGAAATTACAGTATTTTTTAGGTACTTTGTATATTTTCCGTGACTTCTGCGTTTTTTTTTTTGCTTCTCAAACACCAGTCTCAACATTTTTTTTCCTCCAAGACATTTTTTGAGCGTAGCGGGAATCCTACACATAAACCACATTGTGGTTCTCTATTCGAAATTTCCAAAACAAATATGACCGAATTATCGTTTTCGAAATACGAATTTTGGTTCATAGATGTCCCTAGAATTATTATAACCTATAGTCTGTTTCAGAAATGTGCAAGGTAATAAAATGGGGAATTCCGTCCAGTTTGGCTGAATTTAGTGGTCGTCCATTGGCGTAGGCAAACTTTTTACCCCTGTACTTCTTTTGCATAGCTAATGAGGTTTTATTACTCTATAGATTACATTTATGATCCTTTTATACCTTGCATACCTATTGAGGCAGGTAATGAGACACATATTATAAAAATACTTCTTAATGTTAGTGTTTGCTGTTACGCCA
The DNA here is from genome assembly GCA_016904865.1 of Pissodes strobi. Classification (NCBI taxonomy): domain Eukaryota; kingdom Metazoa; phylum Arthropoda; class Insecta; order Coleoptera; family Curculionidae; genus Pissodes; species Pissodes strobi. The sequence continues at coordinate 242,279 of MU182291.1, read as the reverse complement.
TAGTGAACCAAAAGATGTTCTAATAATTCTCCACTATATCAGTGAGTGAAAAAGTTATTATTTTAAATGTACATGATTTCATAAAACACGATTACCCTAGTTTTACTGTACAGGGTGTCCCAAATTCGAGCCTCATCATTGGGATCTCGGGAACTAGAAGAGATACGAGATCGGTTAAATGGAGGCAAAGTTGCGCAATTTGATGCTGATCAAAATGCCACCTCACAAATTTAAAAATTCCGAACGCTTCCGAAGATTTTTGGAACGAAACCGAATATTCGCGATTTAATTTTTATTATGTTTTTTTACTTTATTTGAATAGATATAACAAAATAAATTTCACATTCTCATTGTTACTTTTTCTTTTCTAGAAGATGATGTTATCAGATTTTCCTACCGACGTTTCGTCTTTGAGCTGCCATCATCAACTTTATTTTTTTAAATACGGCCCTGGATTTTTTATTACGGACTTTAAGAGCTTCTAAGGTTCCAGAATCAATGATGTATCGCACTTAATCGAAAAATTCATATTAATTGCATTTTTCATGAGAACTCATGTGTTAGAGAGAGACAGAAAACATATTTTTGGTAAGATCTTACCAAGAAATCATTAAAATGATTTTTTCGAAAAAGTGCGATATATCAATGAGAATGTGAAATTTAATATATGTTCCAAATCTAATCCCACACAACTATTTACTTGGGTAAATTGCTAAAAATATAGCCCAGAGCCTATGGTTTGAGGGTTGGGTTGACACTTTAATAATTATATTATTTATTAACCACTTCTTATGTTAGTTTTTAAGCTTTCTTTATGCAAAGCTTTAATGCGTAAAAAAGTTTTTTGCTTTTAATCCTAGTAAAAACCTATTTTCTGTCTCTCTCTAACACATGAGTTCTTACGGAAAATGTCACTAATATGAATTTTTCGAATAAGTGCGATACATCATTGGGTTTGGGACCTTAGAAGCCCTTAAAATCTGTAATGAAAAATCCAGGGCCGTATTTAAAAAAACAAAGTTGATGATGGCAGCTCAAAGACGAAACGTCGGCTGGAAAATCTGATAACACCATCTTGAAGAACAGAAAAAGTAGTAATGAAAATGTGAAATTTATTTTGTATCTATTCAAATATAGTCATAAAAAAATTAAAACGAAATCGCGATTATTCGGTTTTTTCCAAAAATCTTCGGAAGTATTCGGAATTTTCAAACTTGTAAGGCGGCATTTTGATCAGCATCAAACTGCGCAGCTTTGCCTCCATTTAACCGACCTCGTATCTCTTCTAGTTTCCTAGATCCCAATGATGAGGCTCGGATTTGGGACACCCTGTACAAGAAATTGTTGAGCGATGTTCCCGAATTACTGGAATTGGAAAGTCCACCGATTTCCAATTATTGCGGGCACAGTTCATACCGTTTCGGGTACGGTATAAACTGTGTTGCGGGAGAGAAAGGTAGCAGGTCAAATGCAACCTCCCAAGAAAATTCCACGAAGACCAGCAAAAGTCTTTGATAAAGACACCAAATGTGTAATTCGAAGAAAAGTTCACTCTTTTTATTGAAAAAATAAATACCCACCCTAGATAAAATTTTGAAGGAACTTGGCCAAGATGACAGTAATGCCTTGGTAACTAGAAAAATCTTATGGATAGCTTTAAAAAATATGGATTTTGCCTCTATTGCCTGGGGAAAGCATAACCGAAAAGCAGCTTTACTGGAAAGCGATGTAATTGTTTGCTGGCGACGAAAATACCTGAGGTATAACACAGTACTGCAGGGAGCAAACTAAATTTTTTTTTATCATTATGAGACGTGGATCAATGAAGGTTATGTAGTGCAAAAAATATGGCATGGCAGGCCTTCAACGGGTGTTAAAGTTTCTTCGGGAAAAGGAAAGAGGCTAATATAATTGCACACATTGGAAACAAAGAGGGATTTTTAAAAGGTTTGCTAACCTTTTAGTCGTGCCGGACGGGAGATTATCATGAGGACATGAATTCGGATGTTTTCGAACATTATTTTGTTGAAACGATAAAATGTGTTCCGGCTGATTCGGTGATGGTTATGGATAACGCAAGCTATCATTCAGGACGTATAGAGAAGGCAGCAACTCCATCTTGGAGAAAACAAGAAATTATCGACTAGCTAACTAACAGAGGTATTGAGTTTAAACCCAATGTAATAAAGAAAGAACTACCAGCCATAGCAAATTTAGACCAAAATCGTTTTATGAAATATGCCGTGGAAGATACAGCAGAAAAATATAATGTAACTGTGCTGAGCTTATCGCCATATCATTGCGAACTAAATCCTATAGAACTTACATGGGCGCAAGCGAAATAATTTGTAGCAAGACAAAACACGACATTTAAAATGAAAGATGTTAAGCTACTGTTTGATCAAGCCATTAAGGAAGCGACACCAGAGATCTGGCGAAAAGCAGTCCAGCATGTGATTAAACAGGACGACAAAATGTGAGATCTTGACAACCTGACCGATCAGACGGTCCACCCTTTAATTATAATGTCAAGAGGTAATGACAGTTCCTCAGATGACAAAGAATATAACCTACTATAATTTAATTGTTGTATAATAATGTATAATAATTGTTATTTTATCTATGGGTATTATGTACAGGGTGTCCCAAATTCGAGGGGTATCATTGGGATCTCGGAAACTATAAGAGATATCAAGTCGGTTAAATTAGGGCAAAGTTGCACAATTTGATGCCAATCAAAATGTCGCCTTGGAAGTTTGAAAATTCCGAATACTCTCGAAGGTATTCGAAAATAACCGAATATCCGGGATTTCGTTTTAATTTTTTTCTGACTCTATTTGAAGTGATATGACAAAATAAATTCCACATTCTCATTGTTACTTTTTCTGCTTTACAAGATGGCGCTACTAGATTCTTAATCCGACGTTTCTTTCGTTCGCAACCATCATCAACTTTGTTTTTTTAAATAGGAAAACATTCCATTTCGTGCTTAATTAACTTTAATTTTAACTCTAAATTCAATGGCATAACACACTTGACATTTATCCTTCGTTTCATGGCGAAAATCCATCGTCAGTGCTAGTTGCTGATGATGGCGATGGAACGAAACGTCCGATGAATAGCCTCATGACGTAATATTGAAGAGGAGGAAAAATGGCTATGAAAATGTCTAATTTATTTTGGTCTACTTTTTTAAGTAAAATCAGACTTTTTGTTTTTAAATTTGTGTTCTGGCAATTGATTGCCAATACTCAGAATTTGAAATTTGATTTTATAATGAATTTATTTAAAAAAAAGTAGTGTGAAAGCTTCGAGATTATATTTTCATTAAAAGCTACAAAAATTTTACAAATTTAAATTAAAAAAAAAATGAATTCAAATACATTACTAAATACATATTTAACAATCACACGAAAACAGCAAAATTATTACAACAAGTATTCAAATTGAAAACCGTTTGCTTCAATACATTTTTGGGTTAATCGATTAATTTTGTAAATTGCGCGTTGAATGGTTCTTGCTCGTATAGCCCTTAATTCTCTCACTAAATTATTATAACGCAGTTCTTCGATATTTTCGAGCAAATTCCGATATCATCTAATGGGTTTAAGTCCGGGCTTCTTGCTGGCCAGCGTACAACCCCTTGATTCCCAATCCATTTACCAGGAAATAAAATATTGAGAATCTCTGTCACTCCTCTTCCATTATGGGGAGGAGCACCATCTTGTTGCCACCATAGATTTCTTAATACTTCTAATGGTTCGTTCGATAGGGCATCTATTATTTCTTGCTCTATCAAATCTATATATTTTTGAGATGTAAGGTGACCAGTGACCATCCAAGAACAGACCAATAATGTTCCTTGTGTCGGTTAAATATTCCGCACGTGGAAAAAGTGCACTCGTCCGTCCAAATTATTTTATTCAAAAAATCACCATCTTCTATTTTATTTTGCATCCAATGAGAAAATTCTAGACGCCTTTCAGAATCACCAGGTCTTAAAGTTTGACTCACGTGAATTTTAAATGGATGGTACCCATGCGTAAGAGTTCGCCAAATTCTCATGCCTGATATTTCTAAATCATCTTCATTTGTCCTAAGAGATGATCTAGGTGCATTTTCAACCTATAATATAGAAATTAGTAAACAATTAATTACCTTTTAGTACGCTATACAGTATCTAAAATACGCGCTTCTTTTTCCTGATCTATTCTCCTGCCATAGATCTTTCTTGGATTTTCAAAACCTCCATAAATTTTTGTCAAGTCTTGCAAAATAGGAAAAATGTGGCTGTTGCCTTTCAGGGCATTCCTGCTACTTAAAAAAAGTAACGTCGGCGTCGTCGCGTCGCACGCGTCGGATTGTAAATCTAATGGCGTCATCATATCGTAGGGGAGCAAAAATTGAAGTTTGCTTTAATCTACTTCTTTTGGGATAAATTTTGATATTAAGTTCTGGCAATACAAACATAAATTCTAACAAATTATTTTTTTCTAATATTACTAAAACAGATAGACCAAAATAAATTTGACTTTTTCATAGTCATTTTTCTTCTCTACAAGATGACGTCATCAGATTTTTGATCCAATGTTTCGTTCGAAACGTCGGATATATGTCAAGTGTTATGTAAATTTAGAATTAAAATTAGAGGTAATTAAGCTAGGAATAAAGTTTTTCGACTATTTAAAAAAACAAAGCTGATGATGGTCGCGAGTAAACGAAACGTCCGATGAAAAATCTAGCAATGCCATCTTATATAGAGGAAAAAGTAACAATGAAATTGTGGAATTTATATTGTCATATCACCTCAAATAGAGTCAGAAAAAAATAAAAACGATATCGGCGATATTCGTTTTTTTTTCCGAATACCTTCGAGAGTATTCCGAATTTTCTGAGGCGGCATTTTGATTGGCATCAAATTGCGCAACTTTGCCCTAATTTAACCGACTTCGTATCTCTTACAGTTTCCGAGATCCCAATGATACGCCTCGAATTTGGGAAACCCTGTACATGTTATATATAATTTTTATTTTCGTTAAATTTCAATTCTTTCTACAAGTACCCAACCTGCACGCCTTGACGTACCATCTTCAGTGTTTATGAATGGATAACAATAGGCAAAACGCATAAATTGACCCAAAACCAGGTGGTACTACGGGCATTTGTTGAAAAGAAAGCATTTTTCAATGAAACCAATGCCAAAATATGGAAGTGACATAAATTATTGTGGGTCATCCTGTAGTCCTTTTTCATACTTAATGAGGTTT
>MU182291.1:203940-236612 GCA_016904865.1 Pissodes strobi | reverse complement strand
CCTGCCCGTTGTTTATTTTATTCAGTTTTCGATAAACCATTAAGTTAATAGTTTTATCTTAATTTTATTAATCATTCTTTACTATACGTAGGTAGATAAAAACATCATCGCCTAGTGTTTTACGCGATCTAAATATCATCTAAATCAATACATCCTTTTGCTACGTGTGTAAGGTGACCTTTAAAATTATTTTGAAAAAGCAATACATATGTTTTTTCCAATATAAAACATTTTTCGGTGTATGAATATTTTCTTCATCTCCTTAATTATCACATTTTTTGAAGGAAGGGTAAAAAATCCCATATCGACACATGGATTTTTTTTGCGAAAAATGACATTTTCTATAACGATACCTGTATTTTTGGACCCGCTGAATCCAAAAGTTATCATTATTTTCTCGGGAAACGATTACTTTTCGGTGTATGATTTTTTTACGAATAGGATCGTTTCAGGCTGTAATAGGCAAAGGCAAAGAACAACAAATAAATTAGTCCGCCTCAATACAGAATGATATATTTAAGTAAGAAGTTAATTGAACGATACAAATCCGTGAAAGTGAAAAATAATCCTTGAAAATAAAAATCGATGCTTCAGCACTTAACGGTGTTTGTTAAAAAGTTGCACAGGGACTAAAGGGTTTTATGATGTCGTTTGTGTTTGTTTTATTGTATAAACATATTAAAAATATATTAAACATATTTTTTGTTGGTTTAGAGAACATGTGGAACGTCAAATTCGGGCCCCGTTTTTTTCTATGTCAACATCGATATTTCATATTGTCCCTACGGCGACGTTTACCCCAAAACTTTAGGGCGGCAGTCATTTTGCTTTACGACGAAATTGGGTCAAGAACACCCTCGATGCTTGTTTGCCGCACTTTTCAAGGCGCCTGGGGACCAGCACAATGTGCCCAGACCGATTGAGAATAGAGGCTATGAAACCCCCTTTCGAATATTCTATTGGTAGGTAGGTAATAAACGGAGGTTTTCTCCAAATTGGTGAACACCTACGTTGTCCTAGGTTTTCTTGATGCAAGAGTACAGATAAATGTATCTACGTATTATCCACGTTCGATTTTCTAATTTCTTAGACATGTAATTTTTCTGTTGCCTTTTATTTATATAATCCTCATTTTGTCAATGGACGAAACCCATTTTCTAGAACAATGTTATAATGCTTTTGCATCATTAGCTTTTGAAGCGATTCTGCTTCTAATTTATGTTGGATTTGGGTTTTTTTCTCTGAGTGAATTTATTAACTCGAATCGATTCGAAATAGAGGAACAGATAGGTAAAAAGGTTTTAAGTGGCCGATCATAATATGGGCATTAAAGCGAAACACTCCGTATACTTTCAACTTTTTAACAGAACAAGAGCTAACTCAAGTTAGACAAGACCGACAGATGTTTTTTATGAGACAGAATAGCCTGGAGGTATTTTTTCTGTCTTATTTGTGGAATATTTTGAGTTACTCGGATTAAATGGAAGCTCTAAGGAAATACCTGAACCCTCTGAAAGTACTTGAATCGTCAGAGTGCGCCCAAGTAGGTACTCTTGAAAGTAATTTGTTAATTCAATTTGCCCGGGGCTTTGTGTTGATTCAGCCACATTTCCAGAGAGTCTCTCGTAGTGCATAAGAGCACATGTGCCCTCAGAGGATATTCGAAAATCGCAAAACATGTAAAATATAATTTATTTGAGTAAATTAAATCTATTACGAGATATTAATATAAATACCGTATGACCTTCCTAACACTTTATCGTATCATTTAGCCAATCTCCATGATACAAATCACTATTTCGCGGCTTGGGTGGTCTAACCCAAACTAACCCATATAAGTAATATCAGATCATGCCTCCTACCTGATTAACAATTATACATTTAATAGAAAAATAAAAGAACAACTAGACTATTAGCAACAAAATAATCATATAGAATAGACTGTCAGCAATATTGGTTAAAACACCAAAAATAAATCGCAGGAGTAAATAAAAAAGAAGAAACATATATTCCAGAAGAAGTGGAAAAATGATAGAAGAGGGGAAAAGAAAATCTATAGAATACGCATATATTGACAAAACTATCAGAAGAAACGTAAAGGAAAACAAACGGAAAATACAAACGTAAAGGAAAACAAACGGAAAATACAAGAAGCAAAAGTTGGAGAACATGGAATGTATATAGACCAGAGGGGAAAAGAAAATCTATAGAATACGCATATATTGACAAAACTATCAGAAGAAACGTAAAGGAAAACAAACGGAAAATACAAGAAGCAAAAGTTGGAGAACATGGAATGTATATAAGAACTAAATTAGGGATGTTTTGAAATCAAAATGTAAACTCCGAGTTTTACAACCGGAAATGTGTAAGTATATCAGAAACTTGTCTTAAAGTCATTGGGATCTGAATGCCTCTTAGATTCAACACATCTCTGGAATTCGGGTGTGATGACGTTCTATCAGCAATTTTGGAGGGAGCAGGAAACAAGGCGGAAACTATCGCCCACCCAAAACACATTTCATCAGTATTCTGAACATTAATACCTACAAGCTTTTCTGTTAACAATTTGTTTAGGAAGCTTTATATAATTACCTGCCCTAAGTGGATTAAACTTATTAATATTTATCATTAAATTAATTACTCTTCTGAGCTCCCAGCCACTGTATTTCTTTTGAAATTGGTCTACCTCAGATAGCAATGGATTTTGAATATTTTCTCGAAACCACTCGTTCAAATCCGTATGTATCTCATCATCCTTCTCTAAAGCGTTCTGGGCCCTCCTTTTGAATAGGGCAGCACAGTCTTCCAAAAACGATCAGGCATCCGTATGCCGAATATTTGATCTGACACCAGTTGATATTTTTGATTCGAAAGCAGAATGCAGAGAGAGCTTCCCATTTCACTCGCTGCGTTGCCGTTTCTTTTCTCGATTTATATCCAACACCAGTAAGTTCTAAAGCTTTTATCATTTGTTTAAAGCTCCTAATTTGTCCTAAGCATGTTGTTAAATGACTTTATCCACCCACTGATGTGGAATTCTTCAAAGCAGTTGAGATAACTTTTGAGGCTTGCGTACATCGCTTTAATCCCATTTGAATAGCAGGTTAATTATTATTCTCCAAGTCTGACTAATAAATGGAACGAATCACTAATAGAAAATTTTAAAGGGGAATCAATTAAAATAATTAGTCGATTTGGTGCAGTACCTATAACCAAAGACATTGAAACCAGTGCTTTTGAGTATAACCAACTGTTTATTTCGCTTTTCCTGCTTGATAGATCACGGGATTGCAGGAATAACAGGCCTGAGCGGTTTGTACAAAAAATAAAAAAACGCGAAAGCAAGTGTGCTTGTTACATTAAATAAAAAGCAACCTCTTTTTGATTTTGAGAACCGCCACTATTCTCAGCCACGAGCCGCCACTGTTCCCTCGGCTAGCCAATGTGTCGGATGGAAGAGGTTTACAAGAGGATAAAGGCAATAATAAAAACATATTTGCGAGACAAGACCTTTTTCGGCAATACATTTGGAGTCATACAAATTAGGATCGGTATATACAGGGAGGACGAAAATAACGAAAACTATACACTTTATATTTTTTTTCGAAAAGTGTTAAATGTATTTGAATTTTTCACTGATTAATATTTAAATATTGCCGACTGCTTTTACTGTATTTTTTTTTTAATATATTTTTATTTAAATAATATTCTGCATTATTTTTATGTACAGGATAGCTCGAATTCGAATCGATGTATGGGGATCTCGAAAACCGTAAGAGACACAGTCAAATAAGGGCAAAATTGGACATTTAGGTGCAATATGCCGTTTAGAACGTTTTAAAATTTCGAGTATTTGCGGAGATGTCCGGAAGAAAACGAATGTTTTTATTTTTTTTCTGATGGGCTTATTTAAACACGGATGTCAAATTGAATTGCACTTTGTAATTGCCACTTTTTCCGGTGTATCCAATAATGGTATCCAGCGTGGAATCCCACGTTTCGTCTTCAAGGGGTCATCATCGACATTCTTTTTTTAAATATGAACTTTATTTTTTTATATCGTTTTTAGATGATATTGGCGTTACTAATATGAATATGTGTTTTTAATTTTTTTTATTTATATATATTTTTTTAGGTTTTTGAAATTACTTACTTCACTTTGGCGTAATTTTAAATAGTTTGTTAGTTTTGAAATTTTTATATTCTCTAAAAATATTTTATTTTGTTTTTTGTTAAGTGGACAACAGAAACAGGTTCGCTTATTTTTTACCCCAAAGCAAAAAAAAAAATTAAAAAAAATTAGATTAAAATAAAAAAAGACTTAAAAAGAATTAAAGCATATTCATATTAATAACGCCGATATCATCTGAAAAACGATAAAAATAAAATTATGTGCCTCACCTTTATAAGCACACAACTGAAGTGAAACTTCTGAAAGAAATATAAGGAATTGTTTTCATTTTTTTCATTAAGCTTTTTTTTCTCAAATTTTGCCCCCGGTTTCGGTTTATAATACTCTTATTAACTCTCCGAACAACTTTTTCTTTTTTTATTATTATGTTTTCTCATTTGGTTTTGTAATACTTTTATTAACTTACCACTAGTAATTGAAACATTGTTTCTGATTTTCACAAATTAGTGTAAATCAGACACGGTGTTTCAATTACTAGTGTGTCGTGGATTTTCATCAAGTAACGATCTCTAAACGATCTACTCAATTTCATATTTTATTAACTTTCCGCACAATCTTTTGCTTTTGTTTTTTTTTTTTAATATTTTTTTTCCCTATTTCGTTTTATAATAATTTTATTAACTTTCCGAACAATTTTTTTTTTCAATTTTTTCAAAAATTTGTGTTTTTTCTCATAAAGCATTTTATTCCCATTTTTGCCATGCCTCACGATATTTAAAAATTTAGTTTTTTTCCGGATATCTCCGGAAATGCCCGGAATTTTGAAACTTTCTAAAAGGCATATTGTTAAGCACCCCAATGCGCGATTTTGCCCTAATTTGACCGACACTGTATCTCTTACGGTTCTCAAGTTCCTAATACATAGACTCGAATTCGAGCCACCTTGTATTTAAATAATAGTGAACGAATGAAGGAGAAACCATTATATCAAATTAATTCTAAATGTTTGTTGATAATAAAACAATAATCTCAGCTAAAAATTTTAGCAAAATTTGGCAGGAAAAATCAGAATATAATCGTGAATGATGAAAAAAGATCCCAAGTCTAAATTAAAGCACAATAATTGTAGTGCTAAAACTCTCTATTTTTTTGCAATAACGCAAATATTTGTTTTTGGCGTTTTTTCAACCCTATTTTATTATAAGTGCTCAAAATGATTTACATTTTGTTGTAAACAGAAAAAGTCGATTTTGAAATTCCTCCATAACTTTCTCTAAAAATGTATCTTGGAGTACTTTGATAAGCATTAGTTATTCTCTTGACGCAATTCTTCCAGAGATGCCGGCTGGATTTTGTAAACTTAGTGTTTTAATGTAACCGGACAAAAAGAAGTCCATAGAGGTACGGTCAGGTGATCTTAGTGGCCACCCAATTGTACCTTTTTTGCAAATTCACTGGTTTGGATCATTTTGATCCAACCACTTTCTCACACCATAGTGTTTGCTGAAAATGTAGCAATTCTTAGTTCAAATTTATATTGTCTTGTAAGGCTCTTTGGTTTATAAGTTGATGAACAATAGAGGGTTAGTTAAGCATCAGTTTAAATTTCCATCAATAAAAAAGGACCTATAATATTGCCTTCCCTGTATCCCCTCCCAAACATTGACTTTTTGGGGACATTGAATGTGCCCCTCTGTATATGGATGGAACGTCAACCCAGTAGCGACAGTTCTATTTAGTCACATGGTCATTTAAGAAGAGTCAATATTAAAGCAAATGTGTGTATAAATTCGGGCGTTTGCCGAAATTTTCCCTGTCACGGATTCGCCAAAATTAATTTTTCTGTCCGGATCATCGTTCTTTCAAGAATGCATAAACATGGCCAATAATTTCAATCTACATATCTTCATTCAAAACTCTAGGTTGTTGTCTTTTTTTATTACCAACGCATCTAGTTTCTTGAAATTTTGAATCCGAATCGCTTATGTAGACGTGGCTGTCCTTATTCTTAGAATGCTTTTCATTAAAAGTAATGAGATTTGTCAAATAGCACATACCCTGAGCACTGTAAAGAAAAATCATTTCGACTCGTTCTTCCATAGAATACACCATTTTTGAACTAAAATCAGTTCGAAGAAAAATACAGACACCAGTGATGGCAACGACAAGCTCGATACATTTTAAATGATTTAAAAGATGGAAATTATATTGATTGTTTTACAAAAAATAGCAAAAAATAAGTATTTGCACTATTGCAAAAAATAGAGAATTTGAGCATAGCGTTTTAATTAGGCTCCTTTCCATCATTTACGTTTATTTGCTCATTTTTCCTGCCAAATTGCGCAAAAGCCGGCCTTAAAATATTTTCTCAAAAATTTTCTAACGTTTCGTACTTAAGCCTAATTAATTTTGGTATCCCTGGTAAGCATTTTTGAACAAGCTTTCCAGAGAGGGGTCACCATGTTGGGTAGTGCCATTTAAAATTCTAAAGTGGATGAGAGTAGTGCTTTAGGGATAGGTGAGGATAGTCCGTAAACTACTTCGTTTTTATTCCTCCTCGTTTTGGTAAATATGGTATTTTTTGTTTTTTTTTATATCTTTTTTGGTGTAGAAAATATAGCCATTGTAATTTTTCAAATTGTCAATATGTTTCCTGCCCAAAAAGCTTAGTGATAGATTTAGGAAATACCCTATAGTTGAACTTTCAATTGTGAAAATTTCGTAATTAGCGCAAAATAGTTTTCCCATGGATAATTTATACGAAACAATCCCTTAACTGCTTTTGAATCACGTCAATAATAATAGTAAAATGTTCGTTTTTTTTTTGTGTAGCGGTTTTGTATTTTTGAGAGGGCTGCTATTCGTGGATCAGAAATACAGATATCGATACTTACCGACTCTTACGTGTGCTTGTGATAGCTTTTTATTTCCATAATTGCCAAGAACTTCATTGGAGAAAGTCAGTTTGACCTGAAAATTATTGTAAAATGTGAAAAAATCCATCCAGCAGTTTTATTTTCTCTCAGTAATTTGGAAATTTATTACGAATTAATAGTGGTATGCCGGCATATTTCCTATATCGGGACTTAACTCTTTGGAATTTGTGCAAATAGCTTGAACATAACTGTACCTCGCAAGAAGTATATATAGACGCAATCGAATTAATTAAACGAAATAAAAAAACAAATGGAAATATACTTCTTATACGAGAATAACATTCGCAAATAAGAACTCATAAAAATGAATTTCTGTAGTAGTGTTTGTTTAAGACAATATTGGAAGTTTCAAATAAACACAATGGAAAGTTGTTCGAGGTTTTTTGCTTAACAATAAGAACTTCAGGGAATCGGTAATATATATTTACAAATAGTCTAAGGTTCCAAGCAAACAAAATTGAGAGCGTTGAGAATTTCACAATTGAAAAACTCTTTGGAAAATCCTATTTTTAACCCTTGAGTAGGCAGGTAATATTGAGAGGGCCTGTTGTTCCCCAGGCTACGCAATTCGCGGAGCTTTTTTAAAGTGAAGATTTTCTTTGAATCATTTGAAAGTTTAATAATACAGAGTAAATAATGGAGGGAATATGATATTTAATTTTTGGGTCTTTTTTCCATTGTATTGGCATTGTATGGTCCACAGAAAAGGTTGTGCTTTTTTATGATACTTAAATAAAGATTTATATTGCCCTAATGCATTACAAGGATTGGCAAATATATACAAAATCAATTCAATTAAAATAGAAGTTATAATGCTTACAGGGACATAAATTAAAAATATTGCGATTTAAAATAACTTACTCCTAAGTTATCGTTCAGAAAATTCAATTCTAGCACTCTTCCAAGCTGTAAAATGCATCCTGCAATCTTTATTTTACAGCAAAAGAGCCCTGAATTTACTTTTGCTTTAAATAATTATATGTTGAAATGTTAAGCAATTTGACTTTCATTATATTTAATTATTTCACCTTTGCCCTACTGAACTAGCCGATCCGAATGCTGATTTTGCTTATTTCTTAATAAATCTAAGTTCATAATCGATATGTCGCTAATTGTTTGTATTATTATTTAAACGAAAAAAGGCAATAAGTCACAGTTTATAGATTTTTTTTAAAGCTCACTAATAGACAGATAAATGCAATCCTTTAATTAAACCTTTAACAAAGAGCATTTCAGGTGGTCATTAATTAAAATTTTGTCGAATACAGATGTTCTTCATTTAAGTTATCGCGCTTCAGTGAAAATTAATTGTATTTATTTTTGTTGTCATATTCATAACAGTTTTGAGCAGCGTTTGTAAATATCAGTATTATCTAGTATTCTACAAGTTACTCGAGATAATCCACAATTTAATTTAAGTGATTTTAAAAGCGCCAAAAAATAATCTTATAGCCAAATCGTTTTCCATTGGTGACAAAAGAACATCCTGGAAAATCATCGAAACGTTTTATACTGAGACAAAAAGCAGCCATATATCAGCTCACTGACGCTCGATATTAAATATTTTAAAATCTATTGGTGCCCCTTATCTTTTTTGTAAGACAACTCGAATTTATAAATGCATTGGTGCGGGCAGCGTAAGACCATCAAATCAACTTTGACTTTGAATAGCTGATTTGCGGCTTTTTCGCATCTGTATTGTGTAATATGTGCCTTTGTTACGTATATAGAGACTTAAAGATATCGATTATTAATTTTGCTATGTCTATTTGTGACTAAAACAGAGTTAAAGTGCCAACAAGTTTCGGCAGCGGAACTAAGAAAAAGAATAATAAAATAAATATAATTGAATATCAAATGCTATTTAATTCAGCTCTATGCCAGAAGTGGGTTCAGGTGATGCCATTTGCATGGCTCTTCTTCTTCTTCTTTCTTTTTACTTCGGCTTAAAGCCTGTTTATCTTCATCCGCCAGCCTTATATATTGTTGATCCACCGCTTTCGCAGGCGACCCACACTCCTGCGGCCCACACTCCTGTGTCCTATAGGTGACTTGTCTCTTGCGATTTTTACGACTCTCTGATCCCCCATGCGGTCAATGTGCGCGCTTCATTCCTTTTTCCTGTTTTGGGTCCTTCGTTGATGTTCTCTACCCCACATCTGGTTCTTATGTCTTCGCTCTTCTCTCTGCCCCATAAAGTTCTGCCATCAATTCGTCTCAGTATTCTCATCTCCGTTGTTTCCATGAGTCTCCTTATTTTTTTAAATATGCTCATAGTACCAGAAACCAGCATGGCTCTTGTTGACGAACATTTTTAATACTACGATTCCTAGCTCTATATAACCCATGTTATCGTCGACCGTACGTTCTATCGGTAGCCAAATGTTCATACACGATACTTGTAGATGTTTTACTAGTGCTCAAATTTTGCTGTATTTTGACCGCCAGCAATACATTTTCTCGACGAAAATTTAATATAATTTATGCGACAAATAGCTAATTATTTTAGGATTTTAATAGCAATTTATTATTACATTAAAATGACGCAATGTGTTTCAATCAATTTTTTGTTGCTATAAGCTTATATATTGAAGAAAAATTAGCTACTACTCACCTAAGGTCTTTATTATATCAGCAAGTTGTTATAACTTACATATACTATGCTTGAGTTTATGATAAGTTGAAGGTGTAAAAATAAATATTTTGCACGTAGTTTCTTAAAACTGTTGTCAATTTTATTTTTGTCTCGGTTTTCGCTTTGTTTTGCTAATTGAATATTTAAAAATAGCTTCATTGAGAAAGCATTATTTTGCTTGCGTCGTTTGCTACAAATTTATGGTCACCCACTTTAAAATGCGATTTTCCGAACGATGAAATTGGGATTTTTCAACGTCTGTTGGTTTATTGACATTTATTTTCTTAGTGTGAATTTGTGGGTTTTTGGAAATTTACACCATATTGAAATACACAAGCTCGGCGATATTGATTATAACTCATATAAGTTTACAATTTTTTTTTTAATAAGTTGGAGTTTGTGTAAAAACTACGTTATTCAAATTTAAATATCGAAAATTCATAATATATAAACCGAACAGCAATCAAACTTACTCATTTCAAGGTTTAGGTAAATTTCAAAATTAGTAAATAATTAACTAAATATATCGACTTGTAGATAATTTCATTCGCTGTTAAACTACGCAACCTATTTTCCGGTTAATAAATAAGCGTGTTGTAAAAACGACATTCTTTAGGAGTAGGTACTCTAGTTTTTCTCTACAACTTCATTTTATTAAAAAGTGTAACATTTGGCATAATATCATCAAAGTTTCGGAAATAATACAAAATTTTGTAAGTCTCTGTCAGAAGGTCATTTTAGGTGACTCCATCTTCAGAAACGGGACTGGTTAGTATCCGTTAGCTTTTAGAAATATATAATAATAATAATGCTTTATTTTTAAAAACATCACAATTTGTAGACAAAGCTAGAGCTAGAGTGCAAAACATATGACAACGCACGTGACTTACTTCATAAGTTCGGCTGTGATTAAGTTTGCTTATTTTGAAAATAGTCGTATTAATAAGGTTTTCTTGATTTTCAGATGAATGCGGCGGAAGCGGTGGCGAGGCAGATAGCGACGAGGACGTCGTCACAGACTACCCTCAAGTGTTCGACGAGGTCGTTGACGACTCCAGCATGTTGCCGGCAGCAGCCCCTCGACCACCGGCGGGGCCTCTGCCCACTATCAGCGTTACGGCTCATTCTCCGGCGGCGGCCCCCAGGGCTTATGCCGTGTTGGAAGACAGCCTTCAGCAGGTGCGGGAGCTACATGAGTCGGTGCAGCTAATGAGGAATACCACTGCGTCAAATCGTAGTAAGTAGATTAAGCCAGAATAAGTTAAAAGTTAGGTTGGGTTAGTAGTAGTGTTTGTCATCTTGCCAAAAATTAAATTGTACGTCTAATACGTGTGGATCCGGAGCAGATATTCCTCATCCTCCACGCATCATCTGCTTTCCGTACTAGACCGAATCTATATTTGTACTTCTTTATTGATACAATATATGGATGTATAAGTCAAAGTCCTATATACTAAGCACATTGTATATCATTGCATTATAAAAATCAATAACAAATTTACACCTATACAAACTAAAAGGAACATGACAAGTAGTTTCTTACAGACTCGAAAGCCCTATCCAACAGAATAGTCTTGGCCGCATTCTTAATTTATTCAGACCTCTGACCGTCTGGAGAAGTTTATTAAAAAGGTTTTTCCCGACATAAGTTGGAGACCTTTCAAACCTTGAAAATCTATTCAATCCAGGTTTAAAAGGTCTCCGTATCGTGAGTGAAAATTATTCCCCGATGAATAGTCATGAGAATTCAGTCTAGTATACAATAAGGACCTAAAATATAAATGCAGGGAAATGGCAGATGCCTATCAAAAATCGACTTCGGGCTGACAATTCTCCCCATTTGGCATTCCAAATAATAACCTGATAACCCTCTTCTGGGTAAAAATAACACTATATTTTAAGTGGCGATATGAAATAATAGTAAATATTTAGTTGGTCGTCTATGTTAAAGGTATCCTTCAATCTCGAAATTACAAAGAAGCCTCATTCGATTTTGGATGCCGCATGTTCGACAGGTGCACCCCATGACAGAGTATCCTCCAGGTGTAGTCCTAAAAATTTTGTACACTCGGTATGCTTCACAGAGTCAATTTTGACAATTGGCACACTACTACGAGATCTAAAGCGAATAAAAACAGTTTTATTAAGATTCAGTATTAAGCCGATACTGACACACCGCCTGTCAAACTGGTATTCAGTGGGAGTTCCCCGCAGTCCGAAACCAACACCGTGGTGTCATCCGCAAACACAGTGACACAGCCTCGGTGACGGATTCGGTTATTTCACTTACAAAGAACAAGAATAATAATGGCCTCAGTACAGACCACTGAGGTACACCGACATCAACTTCATACATATCCGAAAAAACACCACCAACCCTGACGCAAAACTTTCTATTAGTATAGGTTTGGATGGCAGCAGGTACAGAGTTTCTCCTCTCTTGTCATTAACATAAGTTAATCAGAAGGAACGTGATGTTCAGGGTATCAAAGGCTCGCGAAAGATCAAGGAAAATCCCGGTCTCAAAAAATCCCTCATCCAGTTTTTTGTAAACCTCCCCTAGAAAACGGGCAGCCGCGTGGTATCAGCTGAGCTGCCCCTTGAGAAAGCCGTATTGAACCCTGTTGAGTATGCCATAGCTCCGGACAAAATCGATCACTCTGTTATAGATCATTCTCTCCAAGAGTTTCGAAACAACATTTAGTACAGTTGCCGGTCTGTAATTCTCTATCTCCTAGTTCCCTTATGTGTACTGGAAGAACATTATAAAATTTTACACAGTAGAAGGCAGTGCCTCTTTTGGTCCTTGAGAGCTTGCGAAATTCAGGGAGTATTTAGGGTAGCATAGTCATGGATGTCACTGTGAGCGGAAAAAGCAGTGATGTTGGCCTTGATGTACATTAGGCAATTAACAATATACGTATCCGAAGGTCCAGAAAGCTCTGTCGACAGCAGTCTCGCCATCCCAATCCCGCAATAACACACACGCACCGGCGTTGCAGTTTAAAAACTTTAGTTGAATGGGCCCTGTGTCCCCAGACAAGAACAGCGTACGACATATTTGAAGCAAAATACCCATGATAGGTCGTAATCAAGCATCCTAACTGAGTGAGGAACTAAGAAAAAGAATAATAAAATAGTGAGTCACGCGCGATAATTTACCACAGAGCCTCAACACATGCTCCTCCCAGGTTAGTCCCGGATCAAGGAACACACCGAGGAACCTCACGTGAGGATCACAGGGCATATCAGGATTGTTCAGCCTTATAGTGTGATGTTTAGGTTCTGAGTCTTTGATGCATTGAGACTCAAGCGATTTGCCAGAAACCAGTCCAGTATATTGGACTACGTGGCGCACTAAGGGGTCAGTTGGGTGATACTTTAACATGTTGGTTGTATCATCTGCGAATAGTATTAACTTTAAATTGTTTTGAACGTTTGACAGGTTATTTATATATAAATTAAAATTAATAATAGACCCAATACCCTGTGGTACACCACACTCAACTGGCCCCTTATAAGATAGACTGCTATCGTAGGAAACATATTGAGTACGCCCGGAAAGATAAGACTTAAGAAGAGATATGCCTTTGATGTTAATGTTATAATATAGAAGCTTCCCCAGCAGAATGGCATGCGACACACAGTCGAAAGTCTTTGTAAGATCATAAAAGGATGCATAGGTGTTCAGACCCTCCTCCATACCTTCCGTTATGTGATCGGTAAGATTATTGACCCTGAAAGAATAAGTTATTTCCCTCAAAAAAGCCATTGAGTTGATCTTTTAAGATGTATTCAAAAATTTTAGAAAAAATAGGCAATAATGATATTGGGCGATAATTGGCAACGTCATCAGGAGACCATTTGTTTTTGAAGATTGGGACTACCTTAACACTCTTAAGGGCTGATGGAAAAATCCCATCATTAATACAAAAATTTATTAGTCTGGTTAACGGCAAGGTCCAGAAGTTCCCTCAGTGTCTTGATAATCTTTGTGTTGAGATCATAGCAATCTTTACTCGTACTATTTTTTAAGCCTAAAAACTTTTCCCTCACTTTATTAAAGGTTGTTGATTTAAAGGAAAATGAATCATTATTAAATGAGTTAGACAGAAAGTCATGAAAGGTTTTTTTCCGTAGCTGGTAAACCCGC
Organism: Pissodes strobi; assembly: GCA_016904865.1. Taxonomy (NCBI): domain Eukaryota; kingdom Metazoa; phylum Arthropoda; class Insecta; order Coleoptera; family Curculionidae; genus Pissodes; species Pissodes strobi. Next base: position 222,753 of record MU182291.1, on the reverse strand, counting down.
TATAACCTCATCAGCGATATTTATAAAAAAGTTATTAAACGTTTGTGCATCAGAGAGTTGGGAAGTTTATGAGGCCCTAAAGATCTTCAATACGTCCCACATAGCAGTCTGTGGTTTGGCAAAGCTAACTATAAATACATCATATGCTGATTTTTTTGGCATTGCATATTTTAGCTCTGTATGATTTTTTATAATTATTGACCTTCTCCTTTGTTACCAAAATAGGATTTTCTCTGTTAACAGCGACCAAACTATGAAGCGTGTCTCTCATATCACGAAGCCTGCCACTAAACCAATTCACAGCAACGCTCCTCCTCCCGCTGGCCACTAACTTTGACTTAAGTGGAATACAACACTCTGCAGCGTCAACTATCACATCCAGAAAACGGTGAAACCTCTGTTCAACAAATATTCCGAGGTTAATAAAATCCCAGTTGACCCCCTCAATTGTGCTGGCAGCCGATCCTGGCTTATTATGGCTATTATCGATTATATTCCTACAATATGCCCTCTTACACAGCTTAACTAGCCTATTCTGATCCTTCCTTTAAATTCTGTAAAGTTCAGTAATATTGTCATCACTGACCTGTTTCGTTAACCAAAAGATATTCTTAAGTTCCTTGATGCTTTCAACAACATCTGGAGTAATCAATTTACTATTAAGTGCATTCCTATTTGATGTTTTCCCTATATGGGCAATTTACTTCAATAGCCCAATTTAAAATAATTGAAAATTCACAATATGCCATGTCAACGTCCGACCCATACACATTAGAAATATCAATACCAAGCAATAAAGGCCTCAACATACACAACTTAGAAGCAGAGTAACTTCTGTACCCAATGGTAGCTGTCTTTGAATTATAGTGTCTCAACTTGGGCTGTCACGTATACAAAATGTGTCTTCTGCTTGATTCCACTATAATATATGTTACCTGTTGTGTCGTATGTTATGCAGCATCGGGTAAGTCAGTCCTGCTGGAGTGATTTATCTTCTGACCTGGTTGCGAGTATGTGCTGTCCCGACTATGTGGGTTAGTGAACTTTATTTCTGCATCTATCTTAGCAACGAGGTCAGTAGATCTGCGCACTTCTAGGCTAGTGTGTTCTGATGTCTAGTTTACAGTAACCCAGATAGGCTTCTCCAATATGGATTCAAATGCTTTGAGAACTGCTTGGTCATCTGAGATGACGTCCGCGAGACGCCGCCCTTCCAGATTCCTCACACATAGTGCGCATGTATATCGTACACATTAAAACCCAATCTGTCCGAAACTTCAGTTTTTACAAATTTTCCATTCGATTCAATTTTGTCTTTCATTCTGCTTTTGGAGCCATGATGTGTGAGAACATTTTTAAAATGTTGTGCTAGCGACCACTTGGTAAGAGATGTTAAAACCTCCCACATCGAGATTATGGCTAGGAAAAATCATAACATGGGTGAGAGTACCCGCAACTCTTGAGGACGATATGTAGCACTCTTAAATCCGCCATATAGATAATTCATCATAATTTTATACTTCAGCATGATTCGTTGTTTTGTTATGAGTTAACATATCTCTTTCGCCGTCAAAAACCAAATCGGACCGGACCTTTAATACATGCGCACAATGTCTGCTCCGAACAATCCAATGGATAATTTTGAAATTTGTATCAATGTAAAAAATTGTTGTTTTATGGATGCCTACTGGTCGATACAAGCAAATTAATTTTATTAGTTGCTTTGAACCATAAAGGTGTAGGTGGCTAATTAACTGTATAATTAACCACAAGAAAATTTTAGTGGACTGTAAGATAGGGCGGGGGGGGGGGGGGGGGGGGGGGGGGTGTTACACATAGATATGAATTGAAACCAGGTAGGTATGTTAACGTACTTTAATAATGCAAGTATGCATTTGAAATTGATGTAAAAAATATGTACAAATTTTAAATACTTCTTAATCTACTTCCATGCATTCAATCATTTACTCACAAAAAAACTAAATATACAAAGGTTACTTATTTCTAAATAACGACTAAAACGGTCTTGAGTATGCAATTTAAAACTGAACTATGTTTGACCTTTCTGAATTTAAATGAAATGAACTTTTATGTTTTCAATCTAGCACCTTTCTTTCTTACAGAATACCTTAATCTCCAATGCTTTACTTCACTCTAACAATCCAGGGATCTGACTCCGAATCCTTGAATTGACTTGTACAGTCACAACTTGAGCTACCAATTCGGTACCGCCATTTTACTGATTCTCTTCAATCTCTTCAACTACAGGGAAGCAACAACGCTACATCGTTTCTGGCTTTAAGGAATTGCGTTAAAAAACGCCTAAAGAGGTCTTTGTCCAACGTGGACAAAGATAACAGAGGTACACTAAATATTCTCTAATATTTGTGCATACAAACAGAGAAATTGCTTAAAAGGGTGTGACCTTTTGGTGCGAAGACGAGAACGAGAACTTTCGCTCTTGCTCGAGTGAACGTTGTAATTACACTTTTAGAGGCTAGAGAGCGGTGACTGGACCGATCTAGAACGCGAAAATAACTAACAAAATGCGAGAAAACTAATCATTTGCCTCAAACAGTGCTAGGACAGGGCTAGTTGTTTTTTGGCGCTAACTTTATGCGGAGCGGTGACTCGACCGACGCATCACGTTCGAGTGTTGGCAAGGCACTAATAAGATTAATTTCTTCTTTCTTCTAGCAAGCACCTGGCGGCAAGCTAAAAGTCGTCTGAAAGAGTGGGGGTGGCGCAAATGCCGAATTCATTTGAGATTGAAAGGGTAGAAACTGTTTTCTTTCTTTATTTGACACATTATTGTTCACACAACACTGACGGAGACAAATATATATTAAATTGAAAACGATTAAACACGATTGAATTGACGGAGTGTCGTTTTGTTTTATGAGAATTTTTGCATATGACGGACTCTATTATACCAACAAACCAGGTTCGGACTAGCGAGTGGTAATGAAGAACTGAAATATGCTGAAATTTCTGTTTACCTGGGGTTAAATAAATCTATTCGTGGATCAATTATGGCTCATTCATACTACATGCATACTGGGTGTTATCACCAAACTATACGGTGAAAAACGAAAGTTATACATGTGTTGGGGTGTTTTCCCCAACCAAAAAATAAAAAAATCTGTAAATATTCGCTGACACATTTGACACATCATAGATAAATACTAGTTGATTGTTACGTGTATGTTATATATGTATAACATTTAAATTTCTTTTCAGGTTATTCACACAACTCCAGGGAGTTTGCTGCATTTGCCCTCAATCCCTTATTAGCTCAGATGGCAAGGTTGAGTTCTAGCTGTCCTGTGCTGAATGAGGCAGGGCAAGAACCTGAGGTTTTTGGCGGTTCTCTAGGATCATCACCGCTGCATCAACCACCAAGTAGAAAAGGAAGTGGTAAGGGATAACTGTACCTATCTGTCGCCTTTCTAGTTTTAGCAAATGAGAGTTTCCCCTAAATTTTTGAAGTTTGCTCAGAGTTCATGACACGGCTGTTGTGATTTAGGGTTGCCCTTTTATTTATAAAATGAAGCAAATATATATATATATATATAGTAGCGGTGAACTTTGATGAGATGGTTACAACAAACTTTTGCTTATATAAGTAGTTACTTTCAAGAATTTGAGTATTTGAAGTAAGAATGATTCACAAAAATAGCACTGCTGGTCTGCATTTATAATCTCTTTGATATCTTAGGTTGAGATGAGCGTTAAGAGCACACAAAGCTAGGCACTGTTTTGACTGCCTGTCTCCATTTCGCGTTATATATTATTATTTGCCCCAAATTTTATCCATTTACGGGTGTAAAACTGATCCAACTTTGCTGCGCAATGGTAGACCTTAAATCTCACAGCTCAATGTAAAACTTTCACACCAACTTTGGGCATAAACTATCTCTAAATAATTTTATATATGTTTAATAAACGGCTGGCTTGCATTGGAAAATTTCTCTATATTTCTGTACATACGCTACTTCCATATCTGATAATAGTATTTCCATATCATTACTTGGAGCCATCACGACCAGTGACGCCAATACAATTTTAGGCTGTAATCATTTATTTAATTTAGGAACTCAAGATTGGTTATCTCAACCAGAAACTCAAAGAAGAAAATCCTGGACAGCTTTAGAAGACTTATCGACCACCGGAAAAATTAAACATACACGTCAAAGAAGGTAAATTTAATTTGCTTTTAGATATCCGTTATTTCTATATTATAGAAAAGTAAACTATGTGGTCCAGTTATGTAGAACATCCAATGATTTTTGTTGATTCATGTCACAAAAATAGTGTCATGTTTTAGTTTCTTTCCGCCAACATGTAATTTTTGATGTAAGTATTCATTTATGAATTACCAAACAACTATCGAGTTTGCTAAGAGGAATTTAAATTTCAAGTAAAAATTGTTCAAGCATTAATTTAACAATAAAAGCAATAGTTTATTATAAAATTATCTAATTATATTTATGGACGTATTACGGAGCAATTTTTTTTCCTAAGTTGTTATTTAAGTTTGTATATATTTTAATTTTGGTACTTCTCCAATGTCCTTTATGCCGTTTGGTATACAATTTTCCATTGCATTTCTATGACATGTTTTTAACAGTTCGTAATTTTTCGATAAATGACTGGCCATTTTGAAGTCGCCCTTGGTAAATTGTTAGTCATTTTTAAGGAAAGTGGCATGGTCAGAATTTTCCCTTTTAAAAATCATTCTATTTTTAATTACTTCTTGTTTTTAAGTTTTATTTTTTTTGTAAGTTCTACTAATAAGAATCATACCTGTTTTTTAGTGGTCTTTTTGGTTAGGAATTCACAAGATATCATTATTTTAGGTATCAAAAATCTACACATATTTCCATTTTAAAATTACGTTTTAAACTAATATTTTATTTTAGCGATAAAACTAGACGTTTCATGGTCATATATAATTTCATTAGTAAAATGTAAATTTTCCAAGTACATTTCAGTTTTGTTAAGTACGGAAATTTTCGGTAATGGTACATTCCGCACAACTTTAGCTGATAGTACTTTATTGTAATTAATTGCTCAGCTCTATTTAAGTTATTTTAAATATTCAGATATTCATTATCATTATCACTAACCATTGACAAATTAATATTGCCCTTAACATTAACATTATTTTGATTGTTTTAGTATATCATTGAGTTCAATGGAATCAGAAGCAGACGAATCATCCTTAATCGATAACGTAGATGGAAGTACAGTAAGACTACTTGGACCTGATGCTCCTATTATAATTAGGCACAGAACTAGAGCTTCCACTGGTGGTGCTAGTACACATTCCCTTAATGAGGCTGATTTGCAGGTCAGTAAAGTTCTGAATATGTTATTTAATTTTGTCATTAGTCAGTAAAGTACTGAATATGTTATTTGATTAGAATTTTGTCATTAATAGAAACAGGCTCCTTTATAGCACAGAACAACGGCTTTCATATCTCAGGTAGACTATTTGTATTAAATATGATTATGATTGTAATTTTTAATGTTCTGGCTTGCAATACAACATAGGATGTAGAAATTGGCGATTAGTTTGAATTCTGAAGAAAAACGCGTTCCAGCAGCAGAAAGTCTAGTAAACTTGCCGTACGTCTTATACAATTTAGAATGGCAAATAAATTATCTCTGGTAGACTATTTGTATTATATATACTTAATGATTGTAATTTTTAATGCTCTGGTTTGCAATACAACATAGAATGTTCGTGGACTTCGAACAAAGCTGGCTGACTTTAGTACATATTAATGTTTCCTTGACTCAGTATGACATTATCATGCTTACAGAGATGTGGCTCACTTCAGATATTAGTGAATCTGAGCTTGGTTGCATGGCTTACCAGATATTTAGACAAGATCGTGACTGTGGAGCGACGGGTAAATCTCGTGGGGGGAGAAGTTTTAATTGCAGTTTCCAAGCAAATATCTGCTAGAAAGTATTATATCCAATGTCACAACAATAAACAATTGGAAGAGCTCCGGGTACTGGTCACCTTAAAGAATAAGAAGAAAATTTTATTATGCGCAGTTTATTTGCCTCCACAAAGTGATGTTGACTGCTACCAGAGTCACTGTGATGCTATTGAGGAAATCTCGGGCCTGTAGGTGACTACAAGGCCTTTGACAGGGTGGATCATGGGATATTATTGGGAAAACTCTTTGATGCTGGTATGCACCGAACATTGTTGGAATGGATGAAATCCTATTTGTCTGACATGGTACAGACTGTCAGGCTGAACAGCAGTACATCAGCCGTTATCAGGGTGATATCTGGTGTTCCCCAAGGAGCACATCTTGCACCATTTCTATTTAACTGTTTCCTCCATTCGGGGTTTATACTTTTTGCGGATGATCTGAAAATATATTTGGCTCAGTGTGATGATGACAGTAGGCTTAAATTGCAGGAAGACCTTGATAGATTTCACGATTGGTGCAACATCAATAAACCACACTTGAATATTGGAAAGTGTAAATGCATTCAGTTTAGCAGATCCTTACGCCGGGTGGTTACTTCTTTGACGGTGAACCTGTGGACAGAGTTGGTGTTGTAAGGGACTTGGGTGTGTTGTTTGATGTTAGGCTCTCTTTTGTTGAACGCATTTTAGCTTGTTGTAAAAAGACACTCAGAATGCTGGGTCTTATCAAGAGAAATACTAGATATTTCAGGGATGTGAATTCTGTTAAGCAATTGTACATATCACTGGTTAGACCTCAGCTTGAATGTGCGACTACTGTTTGGTCTCCATTCTTTCAAAAACACCTAGATAAGATTGAATCTGTACAGAGGAAGCTTATTAAATACATTGCTTTTATGAAGGGTATACCATCTGAAGGCATCAATTACATGGACCTTAAACATGGGCTCGGTATGCAGAGTCTGTGTGTTAAAGCAGGAATGCTGATGTGGTTATAGCATATAAAATTGTGCGTGGTTCTCTTGATTGCCCAAGAATGCTCAGTGAACTAAACTTTTACGTTCCTCCTCGTCCCTTAAGAATAAAAAAAACTTTCGTCCTTCAACACTATAGAACCCAGCTATGGAGAACATACGGCAATTAATAGAATTATGAAAAGTGCAAATGAGGACGAATTGGATCTCTTTTTCATTTCAGAATATACATTGAAATTATGTTTAAGGAACAGTACAGTTTATATTACTTTACTTTTACTCTAATTAACTGACTAAAAATTGTATTTACATTTAAGTGTCTGAATTGTACTTTTTCTACTGATTGGTCCTTGACCGTTGAATAAATAAATAAATAAATAATTAGTGTGAATACTGAAGAAAAAAGTGTTCTTGCAGCACAGAGTAGAGTGAACTCGCCGTACCTTTTACACAACCTAGAATGGCACAAATTCGATGAATATGGAGTTGAATGTGCCTGAATTCGTCCATACTATGTGCTAGAAGAAATTTTCTTTGATGCAATAGGTTTAAGGTTCGAGTTATAAAAATATTTTTAAAATTCGGCCTATATTAGAGAGCTGAAACTTTTCAAGTGAATCCATGAAAATATAGTAATTCACTTTTAACTTCAACAGGTCTTAACAGTACCGTCTTATATACTGTATTTAATATATAGTAATTATGGTTAATCTGATTCATAAGCTGAATGAAGAAAGAAGGCACTAATTTGAGTGAATTTCCATTTATTTATTCAACGGGCCAGTTGCCCAATATTACACAATCTACAAATAAAATAAAAATATAAAAAGGCAAATGTAAATGTAAAATCCTGACCACCAACTATCTTCAGCTATGATCAATTAACATCACATCAAGACTAAATGAAAAAGAAATAAGTACAACATAATAAAGTAGAAAGGAAAATTGAGACAAGACAAGAGAGACAGTGTCACCGGGGTTGATCATCTAACACAAAATTTAAGGTTTCTTCTAAAGTTCAAGCAGTCAAGATCAAAGGTTACTGATTAGCCAATCTTGCTACCCTAGGCAAAAATGCGGTAAGGTCATAGTTCTATGTGTTGTGTTATGAAAAGAAACCACTTGTCGATTTTGTCTCGACTGGACATGAAAGCCAATCCTATTTAGGAGCTGGGGACAATTGCTGCGAGAATGAAGAATGTTGTAAGAGTAACAAATCTTTTTGATTTGATCTCGTTTGCAAAGTGTTCATGTACAGGGTCTCCTCAATCAGATCATGGTTCACGGAGTATCGATAATCGGTTCCGACTTGGTTTTGCTTAAACAATATATGTCTTAAGAATTTGTGTTGAACTCTTTCAATATGTTGGATGAGTACGTCATAATGAGGAGACCAAATACATGAACCATATTCAAAATGCGGGCGCACAAGGGAGCCATACAGTGAACGAATATAATCGATGCTCTGGAAGTCATCAGCACATCTCTTGATGAAGCCCAACATTTGAAGAGCCTTAGAAACTGCCCCAGAAATATGCGGGATAAAACTCAAGCGACCATCAAGTGTAATTCCCAGATTCCCTAACATGATAAACTGACACCTTGATGTAATAGGAGTGGCCAACACTATTTCTGCTTTTACTGAAGCAAATTGAGTAGCATTTTTTGACATTCAAGTCCAATACCGAAAAATATGGGCAAAATAAATATACAGATTTGGTACCAGTTTAGGCACAAAAACAGTATGTATAGACAGAAGCGGCGCCATGGCAATAAAACAGTAACGGAATATGTTATAATTATCAGTACTATTAGTCTTGATAAAAGACCCCTGTGTGAAACATATTATCAACGTCTTACGACCAAATAAAGTTCATACTAGGACGGAAGCTCTATTTAAAAAAATCTAAATAAGGAGACCGGGGGCCAGTCGAGTGCCTTCGTCAGGTGCAGTGGGCATATTTGGAGTTATTGTGTACCAACTAGCCAATCGCTACTGTGATGGACGAAATGTTCTGGGAACTAAATGAAGCATTCTCGGCCGCAACATTTTCTCTCATTTAACACCAGGGTCATACGTTTTCAGATTGAAGACGCCTGCGTGCGCCTTCCAGTTGATGCAATTCAGTGCCGCTACCTCTCAAGCTAACCAGTTGTTTTCTTACTTTAAAAGCTGCTTGAAATGATCACCATTACCATCTTAACGCTGATAGTCTCTATTCAAGTTCTCGTCTTACAATTGCCAATATGACTTAAGTCAAATTGAATAGGATCTGGGGATATTCACTCCACGACGTGCCAGTGTCCAGGAAATTGTTTATACAAAATCGAAAAAATTCGTTATCTGCTTCAACAACATCGATAATTTCAGAAGAAAATCCCTTTAGTATAGGTCCCATCATTAAGGGAAGTTAGTTAGCCTAAATTGGGTGTCATAAATCCTACTTGAAAAATAATGTTACGTTTTTCCCGTGGGTTCTTAACAGAATTACAACTTTGCTATTTTCAACTAATACTCTCTTTATTCACTGCCACTGTATACAATTTAACACTCTATACTACTCTTATAACTTTACAACTAATATCAACACTCAATGATTAACTGAACTGAACTAACTGACTCACATTCGCCTTAGGTCTGCTTATATATAATCTCCAATCTATCACGAATATTCGGGAAGTATTCCGAGGCGACTCTATATGATCTCGACGAGGCCATCGAGATAATTCCAGCGCATCCTAAATCTTCGCAACCGGCCGGGCGATGAGTCATACAGACAGGGAAGCGAGCGGCACAGCGGAGGTTAGTTCTGTAGGGTAGCACAAAAACCTTCGGATAGTTGTTAGGCTAGCCGTAACATTACCTCCCTCTTAATTCTGATCGTCCCGATCAGCTACTTCATGTCCGTGATATGCTTTCAACCTGTCGAGGTGGACTACTTTCAGTTTGCTTCTGGGGCTACGCTGAATTCTATACACTACGTCATTAATTCTTTTGATGACTGTATAGGGCCCTTCCCATACTGGCGTAAGCTTGGGAGATCTTCCTTTCTTCCTTTGGGGGTTGTATAACCAGACTTTATCGTTCATCCGAAATCCCCCAGAGTTAGCTTGGAGATCATATCGAGCCTTCATTCGGTCACTGGCGAGACGTTCAAACGGTAGTCCCACATCATTCTGTTTCATCTTCCCACTGGATCTTGTCTGGGGTCCTTGACTTGAGGCACAGGTTGAACACTGCTGGCACCATGATTTCACATCCTGGCAGTAGTTGACCCAGTAAAATCTGTCGCGGATTTTGTCAATCATTCCGTTCACTCCGAGATGAGCACCAAATTTTCTATTATGTACTTCGTCCAGAACTTCCGATACCCTCTTCCTTGGTACCACTAACTGCGTCTTCACTACTTTGCCATCGGCGCTTTCCCAGGCTCGTTTAAGGAGTCCATTTTCAACCACCAGAGAGTCCCACTGAGCCCACAGAGATTTAAAAGTAGATCCCTTAGTTGAAATATCTATCCAGCTTGGTCTTGGTTGACGTTCTTCCTTAGCTTTTAGTAGTAGTTCTATTTCATTATCCTCAAGCTGAACTTTCTTTAGTTGCTCTGTGGTCCACTGCTGATCAACCTTAAACTTGATTCGCCTAATGGGAGTGATTCCTTCTCGTTGGTCAATTCTTTGGCGATGTTTATAATTATCCTCACATGACCTTCTGGATAAAGCATCTGTATTACTATGCCATCTTCCTTCTCTGTGCTTAGCCTTAAAGTTATATCGTTTCAACTCTTCCTGACTTGGCTTTGAACTGCTATTGTCTCTGGATGGAGCTGTAGGTCGTAGTTGTACTCGGCAGTCTCTCTTAAAATGCCCAATGTTGCCACATATATAGCACTGATTTGAAACATTTCGGATATGTGGCATATCTTCTAGTGGATCCCGGAATCTTTGTACTTGACAGTCTCTTTTGAAATGTCCAGTCCTGCCGCATCTATAGCACTGATTTATAGCCTTTCGATTACATGGTCTAACTTCTGTTGGCTCCCAGAATATCCGTACTCGACAGTCCCTCCTGAAATGTCCAGTCTTTCCACATCTATAGCACTGATTTGATGTATTTCGGTTATGTGGCCTATCTTCTATTGGCTCCTGGAATCTTTGTACTCGACAGTCCCTTTTGAAGTGTCCAGGCTTGCCACATCTATAGCACTGATTACGGTTGTATGGCCTAACTTCTGGTGACTCCCGGAATCTCCCCGTGGCCTGAAGAACTTCGGTTAATTTCTTCAAAATACCGCCCATTTCAGTTAGTTCACAGCTGTTCTCCGAATTTTCTTCCTTGATGGATACGTCCCTGATTGCTGGCTTAGAGATGTTACAGGCCGCCTCGATTTCCAGAGCTCTACCCAAAACTTCGCTGCTGTTATCAAATTTGGCTAGGCGTAGCATTTTCTGAGTTTCTGGATCTCTAATACCATCCACGAAATATTGGGCAGCAAGTTCCTCTTGAAATTCCTGAGTGGCTCCCGGGTAGGCCAATTGAATGAGAGAATCTGGCCTCAAATTCTTGCAGGTTTTCACCAGGCTTCTGATGTCGGGACTTAACTTGTGCCTGATACAGTTGTCTTCTATGTTGGTCTCCAATCGGGAAGGGCAGCTGCAAGGATGTCATACTTCCCTTGTTGGCTGATGGGAATGGTCTGCAGTAGTTCTAGGGCAGACCCACGAAGCGCTACCACCAGTGATGTAGCCATTTCTTCATTATTCCAACCGTTGGCAACCGCAGCAGCTTCAAATTGTCTTTTGCACATAGTCCAGGATGTTTGACCGTCATAAGTTGGAGGTTTGATATGTTGTCCTGTGGCGAATACCCTCTCGGTGGATCCTTGTTTTTTTAGTCTGGTAAATTCTGCTTGTAGATTCCTCATTTCTTGCTGTACGTTTCTTACTTCTTTTTGTACACTTCCAACTTCTTTTTGCACATTTCCAACCTCTTTTTGTATATTACCTACTTCTTTTTCAAATTTCTCATTTTGCCCGTCCAATATTTTCTGTAATTTTCCTTGCTCGCCTACATTTACATCCAGCATCCATTTCTGAAGCTGGTCCTGTTCTGCTTGCCTTTTATCTTCTTGGTCTTGTAAAATTTTCTGAAGCCGGTCCTGTTCAGCTTGCCTTTTACGTTCATCCTCCTCCCGTTCAGCTTGCTTTTTACGTTCATCCTCTTCCCGTTCAGCTTGCCTTTTGTCTTCTTGATCTTGTAAAATTTTCTGAAGCCGGTCGTCCTGTTCTTTTTGCCCTTTGTCTTCCTGGTCTTTTAAAATTTTCTGAAGACGGTCCTGTTCTGCTTGCCTTTTATCTTCCTGGTCTTGTAGACTTTTCTGAAGCCGGTCCTGTTCTGCTTGCCTTTTGTCTTCTTGATCTTGAAAAATTTTCTGAAGCCGGTCCTGTTCTATCTGCTTTTTACGTTCTTCCTCTTCCCGATCCGGCCGCCTCTCAGCATTTAAATTATCCATAAAATCGGCCAACATTTTATTAATTTGCTCCATTTCTGCCGTTTGTTGCCTTGTATTGACCATAGAATGTTATAAACTTTTACCAGAATCCACCAATCAAACGGTCTCGTTGACTTACTTGTACTTCTTCTTTCCTCGAAAAATACTTCGCAAGTCCGGTCCCCTCACAATCCGACTTCTGACACCAAATGTTACGTTTTTCCCGTGGGTTCTTAACAGAATTACAACTTTGCTATTTTCAACTAATACTCTCTTTATTCACTACCACTGTATACAATTTAACACTCTATACTACTCTTATAACTTTACAACTAATATCAACACTCAATGATTAACTGAACTGAACTAACTGACTCACATTTGCCTTAGGTCTCCTTATATATAATCTCCAATCTATCACGAATATTCGGGAAGTATTCCGAGGCCACTCTATATGATCTCGACGAGGCCATCGAGATAATTCCAGCGCATCCTTAATCTTCGCAACCGGCCGGGCGATGAGTCATACAGACAGGGAAGCGAGCGGCGCGGCGGCGGCTAGTTCTATAGGGTAGCACAAAAACGTTCGGATAGCCGTAACAATAGTCTACGCAACCTTGCTGCTTCGTTATATCTAGCATGAGTCTTCTCATAAAAAATATTATTTTTCTACTCTACTTTAATTCATTTAGTAGGCATTTACTACCCGTATCCTACTGAAGTGCATTACTAAACTGGGTTGTAACCAATTAAAATTCAACGTCATAGTGATATTTGCTCAATATCAAAGACAACCATTGTGGCGCAATACTAGTTGTTCGCCAACTGTATGCTACTTTTCATAACCATAAGAAATATTTTTAATAAATGATGTTCGTTTTGAGACTCGTTTTTTACGGTTATTCTCAGGGGTGAGTTGTTTCCCCTATTAGCGTTATTTTTTGTGGGTGCCAGAGTTCCTAGAGACAATGCGAACTGAATATGAATACTTAAATATAAATAAATATAAAGACCATGTATTTGATATATCAGAAATCGCATTGTCTCGCAGACCTCTATCCTGCGATAAATTAAAGAGATAAGTTTTAAAACAAGTAATATATTAACTATATAATTAAATGAGAATACAAATATGATTTATGAAAGTATTTAAAATGGAGTTTAGCTGATGAATAAATTGACTTAGTAATGAAAATTAAAATTAATGTGAAAGATAAAAAAAAACAATTTTTAGAATATGTTTATCTTCTGATTGGCTAGTACTTAGCTTCGTGTAATTATTCTGTAACCATGGGATCGTATTGGGACCTCCACTGGAACCGTTTCTGCATGTTCCCAAGTTAATATCTGTTGGGTTTATCGAGAACTTATTTGGTTCACGAAGTATTGGTTCCCTCAGAGCAAGTGCACGAACACCTGCTGCTTGACAAGCAAGATATTTTCTTTAACCAATCCATGCAGGTTTATAACATGAAATAATAAATAAACTAGTCTTAGACCAATGTATATTGCTAATTAAGTAATATTCAAGGAAATATCATGTGAACATCCGTGACAATGTTAAACATATGATGAAGCAATCTACAAATTGAAAATTCACTGGTAAAAACAGATATAGTCAGAAACTTAAATTACAATTTTACTTACTTACTTACTCAAGATATCCTTTTCTTTACTTTAAAATATAAAATCAAAAGAAAATGATGATTGAAATATGAAATTCAAAGGAAAATAATGGAATGACGTTGCAATTTAGTGACTCGTTAAATTTAAATTAAAGGTAACTTTAAATTTGATAATAAATAGAGAAATAGAGGTACAAACAATGAGTTATGACTCAAGATAAGTAATTACTATTATTCTTATTTAGGCCCTTGGCACATAAACGAAAACTGAGCGCAATTGCGCCTCAATTTAATTAAAGATAAGCCTCACCTTGCATTCGAGATAGAAATTTAGATAACAGATAAAACCAGATAAATTTAGATATGCGAGATTAACCTCTCATAAATGCAAAATAATGTCGGTGCATCAGGATTGAGACTAGACAGGGTGAATGCTAATAGTTATTATGCTTAATATAATAAATAAATTGAAAATTTAATTAAATGAACCTGAAAAGAAAGAAAAATGAAAACAAGAAAAACTATGAGGGAAAATTCGGAGAAATTCTACTGAAAATTCAATTTACTACCTTTGCAGGAATATATAGTATTTACTCTGAGAATTAACCCAAATAATACTGTTCAATTTGAATGAAAATACGTAAAATAATGTGCGTGACCACTGAACGATAATAATTACGATCTCCCTAAATTTGGACTAAGCTTCTTTCAAATTACATGGATTTGATTAATGAGAGACGCAAATATTCACCAATAAATCGGTAATATTACCCAAAAGGCCACGACAATAATTAAAAAATATTGAAAATGTAAGCTAATTAAAAGTGGAATATAAAAATGCTAAATTTTTGCTTTAGTCAAATATGACTAAGCGAATCATAAACAAATATTAATTATAATTTAAAAATGTAAGAATTAGTTAAATATATTGCAAGATGAATTCAATATTTCAAGATTAAAAAATTAGCACTCACCCGTCAACGTCTCAACACAAAATAACCATCCCGTATTCAAAAGTCAAGACGTTGGACAAAATTATGTTTGCCGATGTTTTATTGTCTAATTTATAACATGTGATCAACACTATAAGCCACGTAGCGCAAAGTAATAAAAATACTCCATATTAAATATAGTAATCTATAGTAAAATAAATTCACGAATTGTAGGAAATAGAGTACTCTTAAAATTGTTATTCGCACGAAATAAACCCATTCGTGAATAGATGTCACTGGCGACTTAAATATTAAATATCGAGAATAAATTGCAATTGAATGTAAAAATTTAAGTGTAGCGGAATAAGCATTTATTCCGTTACACTATGATCATAACAGATTCAAAAATTTATCAATTTTGACAGTTTATAGACAATTTACTAAGTAAATTTTTAAAATTAAAGATTGTTTTTCATTATTATGACTGGTTGTAGAAAAAATAGTGTATGCAACTCACATTTAATGGCTGTTAAGACCCTCGCATCCTTAGGACACTCGCCTACGGCTCGTGTCTTAATAGTAATCATTACATGCTTGTTGCATAATATACTATTTCAAGTGAAACTCTCTGAAACCATCACCATAAAAAGTAGTGCGAGGAGTAGATCGTGAAAAGTTAATTTTTGTGTACATATAACATCCCTAGATTTTGATTGATTTGTCTTTACTGCATCCAGAGAGATATTAACCTTTTCGTACACCCGATCTCTATGTCAGTATAGTTGTACAACAAGAAGAACCTAGTTTATTAACAACGAAGTTAATCCATTTTCTTATGAATATGAGTAGCGATATAAAATATACCCATATTTCAGAATGACTTCAACAAAATTAAGGCTAAACGGGATGCAGAACAGTTGCGGTTACTACCGCAAAGACTGCCGTTACAAAAATCAATTTCGACCCCGTCGATAATAGCCGTTAGGGAATTGGCTCCTGAGCCTGCGCTTGGTGGTATTCAGCCTAGCCTTCCTATGTAAGTATTATCACTATATAACCTTTTGGAGTATTGTACTTTAAGCACACCGTTTTGTTGTCACACCTTTTAATACACATCATCCGTTAAGATTGTTTGAGTATGAGCTAACAGGGGCGAATAAAATATATTTGTTTTGATTTCTTTTAGAGATGACTGTGTATTGGTGATGGGAAGTTTTCATTTGTTAATTTGTTCGGCACACAGCGCATGTGCATATAACTTGCTCTAAAACAAACCAAAACGAATCAAATATATATTTCTCGAGTATTATCAAGCAATCTTCATAGTAGTTTGTTTTTGTATTTTTTTTGTGTTACCATCTTTTTCACGTGTTTTTGCACTGTCGCATTTTCCGATTTTAACTCACGTTTTTTTATTGGTTACAACATTAACTACACGACATTAGACATTTATAGTAATGTTATTACCTCAGGGGAAATCTGCATCTCTTTCTGTCATTCATAATCGAATACAATAATAACAAATTACCACAAAAATTGGATATTGTTATTATGGAAATAATCATTGAGAGGCAATGATAAGTTTTCAAAGCGAAAATGAGAAAGCTATGTTTTTGAGGCAGAGAAAACAGTAATATCACAAGAAAAGTCGAAAAAAAATTCTTAGATGAAAAATTTCATAAAATAATATCAAATTTGAACACAATGTTTGGCATCTAAGTAAAAACTAAATAACCGAAGCACTAGTAGTTTATTCCGCTGGAGTATTAATTTTACCTTACGTATTTTTGCTAAATATTTATACCTTTATGAGTAATTCAATGATATATCCTTTTATTATTTTAGGAACCCTACCAAGTATATAAAATATTATTGCATATGCTTATAATTGTAATCAAACGGCAAGTGCTACAAGCATTTAACTGATTTATAAGAACTGTATAAAATGTATAAAACTTTATTTTTACTACAACACAGCATTGTCAGGAGATTATTAATCATCTCCTGATAATGCTGACATATTTAGCGGAACGCGTTCAGTGTAAAAATTCTGTATTGTGGATAAAACTGTGTTGCAGTGGGGGCATTTTGCCAAAGGTTCCAAACCTTGGTTTTTATTTTTATTTCTTATGTAACAGAAAGTGTGTGTCAAATTCTGCCTACCAGTTATTGTTAGAAATTCAAAAATATTCTGAATGTATCAAGCCAGTAAGCAATAAATATAACTTTATTGCCTGTTTTAGTGATAAAACTAAGTTGGGGTTTGGAACCTTCGTCAAAATTCATTACAACAGAGTTTTATCCACAATACCGAAATAGCATTTTGGCGGTCGGCGCGCGTTTCGCTAACCATGTTAGCATTATCAGGAGATGATGAACTTACAAACTACCTAACTCTATTTTATACTAGCTGTTTGCCTATTCAAGTGAAACTGTAGCGATATATTTAGTTGGGCGCTAATTTGTAGCGAAAGCTAGCGAAATATTACTTAATTAATCAAGTATGGCTTTGTGCGCCATTTTTTAATGAAATACTAGTTGTTCAAATGCATGAGACTCGTTTTTATTTTTCAGGGGGTAGGTCGTCTCTTTTATTAGCTGAAATTTGTTTGGGCGCCAGAGTTCCTAGAGACAATGCGAACTGAATATGAATATTTAAATATTAATAACTATAAAGATAAAAATATCAGAAATTTGCCCTTATAATTCGCAATGTCTCACAGACCTCTATCCTGCGATAAATTAAGGAGATAAATTAAAAACAAGTTTTATATTAACTATAACATTAAATTACAAATATGATTGATGGTATCATTTGAAATAGACTTATTGCCTGTGTAATAGATTTATCAACTTTAATTATGTAAAATAAATGGATGTCAGATATTATTTTTTTAAATGACTCCCGAGCTATGTAATATGTAATTAAGTTGATAAAACTGCCCGAAATTCCTTATCTTCAACGTATTTTACTTACCGCACAGGCATTATAATGAATTAGATTAGAAAGATTAAACTTCTTTTATTCGAAAGGACAAATGCCGGATTTGTTGCTTCTTGTGGTATTTACTTGCCGTTTTTGAAACAATTACGCATATTTCTAATAATATTTGTTGCATTTTATACAAGGTGTAATCAAGCAGTTTTTAGAAACGTGGTGACTTTAAACAGTTCTGGCATGCTTTAAACATTATTGAACATATCGTGATAAAGCTAAAAAATCTGTAATTTCAGACGTCATTTCAAATGAAAGACAGTTGAGTAGCAACAGTGGAAGCGTAACAGAGCGAGAGAGAGCATTAATAATTATTCTTATTGTGATAGATCCATGGCTACGAACACCGTTGAGATTTTTCTAAAATTATTGTGAATATGGTTGGAATGAAAATGTTGTATTCTTCCTAAATTTCACAGTATTAAAATGCCTGGATTTTTTTTTCAATTTAATAAACGCCAATTTTTTTTTAAGTTTCGCCAATACATTAAGATTAGAATCTTAGTGACTCAAATAATTACAGACCAATATCAGTTTTAATAATATTTCAAAACATTTTTGGAAAAATAATGCCTATTATCAAACTGTTAAGAAATAAATTATTATTTAACAAACTATTTGGTTTTCGCAAGAAATCTTCAATTACAGATTGATTCTGACTAATCAGAGTAAAATGCGCTTTTTCTTATTCTCAGATCTGTGTAAAGCAATTGACGTAGTTTATTATAATATTTTATTAAGAAACTCCAAATTTGATGTAAATATGTTCTATATTGTTGTGGAGGATTCATTCTTACCCTGGAATTGATTGCCTTTGGCTCCACAAATGATTGAATTTT
>MU182291.1:127238-203930 GCA_016904865.1 Pissodes strobi | reverse complement strand
AAAATTCAATCATTTGTGGAGCCAAAGGCAATCAATTCCAGGGTAAGTCCAAATTTGATATTGATTATATTTAATGTGGTCAACGAGGTTTCATGTATCCACTTTTGCAGCTCACTTCTTACTAGATAAGATGATTTGAAGGGTTGATTGTAGGTGGATAGTGTTATGCAACAGTGGGTCAAGCCACCGCCTACTAGTTTTGAGATAATAAGGAAAATAGTGTTGTAACTTAAAAAGAATTGGGCAAAGCCCTATTAGTCTAAAACTTTTTATAACGCAAAACACTGGGTTCCAGCCTTTTCAGGCAATCATTTTTCGAAATTTATGGTTTTAAAATCATGGAAAAAATGGAAAAAATTTTGGTTTACTGAAATTCTTGGGAATTTGCTGATGATAAAAAATTATAAAATTCTATAGCATCTTGAGGTACCAACTTAAACAATTCCTTTAAATCCGCTAGTTTTTCTATAGACAGAGGTTTGCCGTTTGGCCACAAAAGGGGTGTTTCTACGTCTTTTAATATTAATTTGCGACTTTTTCCGCTCTCTTCAATATTTACAATATGCGGTTCTACTACAGCAATATCAGTTTTCATGTATAATTTTGTTGGCTCTTCTTTTTGAAATTTTATTTCGTGACAATTTAACGATGAAACTTTTTTTAGCCGCATCAACTTTTCGGTTAGTAATAGCTTTCGTTAAATTTTCAACAGACACAAAATCTTCTTTTTGAAAGCGTTTAATCACAAATTTTCGTTTTCTTCTACACTCTGCCATGACATCTATGTAATCATCAGCGGTATACAATCTTTCTTGGATCTTGAGGGCCGACTCTACGTCTCCGAATTCCGAGTCATTTGGCAAAAAGCAGACAGCAAAAATCTCTTTGTGATAGTTTCAAGGCTTGGGTGATTAAGTAAAGTATGTATCATTAATAAAACAAGTTTAATACTACGGTTTTGGCCACCACAGGAATCTGACCATAGTATTAAATCTTTCACTGGCTGGCGTATGTGGTCTGCAATGTACCTTATAAGACATGATCCGACTTCTTGAGTGCCTCTTCCCGCAAGATTTTCGGTCCACACGTTAATGTATCCTTTTTTTAGAGGTTTAAATTTAAGGTTAAATTTTTTGTAAAAAATTGATTTGTATGTTGCCAAGCTAACGAGCTTAACATCAGTGGAAAATAATTTGTATTAGTCGTACATTTTAACAAGATTTAGATCAGGATTAAGAAACCTTGAGTCGGTGTCATCTCTGCGATAATGTGACATATATTTCGGAAAATAGTCAATATGCTCAATTACTTTAGAAACTTGATGTTCTAGACATTTATGTTTTCCTCCACTTAGTAATCCCCTTTTATCCTCTATTATCATTTCACTGGAAGTTTTCTTCAAAGCTACATCAATTCTATTTTGGGTAATTTTTAAGGTCTTCCAGTAATGCTACATTGCAAATCTCTTTTTCAGCAATAAAATACTTTCTTGTTAGTTTTATTTTTGATTCGATTTTGTGTACCATCGTTTTTTTTACATCACTTTTACACAGGTTTTTATTAAAGCACATCTGGCAGAAAATGATCCTATAGTCCAAAACTGATTAAACAATTTTCTCCTTTCGTCAAGTGGCACAATTTCGGTACATTTTCGTTTACAAATACATCTAAAGTCTTCGAAAAAGATTTAGGTGCTACTTCTTTGTCTTTAGCAGAAAAATACAATTCATTTTAATTACATCTTTTCTTCATTACTTTCCTATTTTGCGTCACGTATTTTCTTTTTCTTCTCCGACTTGGGCGACCAACGATTAAAGTATTATTTGGTTCTTTTCCATGTCTTCATTGTCATTTCTATTTTCTTGTTCGGAGCAATCAAGTTGTTCGTCTTTAGTATTTTCTTCCATATCTGATGGACGGTATTCACTACCGGAAGACTGAAAGGACTCACTCAGACTCATTGTCATCTAAAGTCTGCTGCGCCTGTGCTACTTTTGTTGTCTCGACAAAACCGCTTTCCACGACTTGTTGGGTTCATTCTGAAATCAGCAATAATGAGTTAACCCACAAACTCAAGAAAATAAATGACTTAAAAGACCAAATATATATTTGGTCTACAAAAAACATATACAAAACACATCATTACTTTTATTTTTAACACAATTTAGAAAAATCGCATTACAAAAATTAAAATAAAACACATTTTAAAAAAAAAGATAGGTTAGAAATTTTTTTTTATGGTTTTTTTCTATATAAAATGTAAAAAAACTTACCTCTACACTTTCAAACACGTTTAGGCATGAACAATACCAACTATTTTTACTTTTTATTAATTAATTCTATGCTAAAAGATGATTTTAGGATATTCACCGTCACAAACATGAGCGATAACTCAATATTGCATAATAAGGAATCAGCTATTGTGGGTTAACTCATTATTGCCAAACGGAAAATGCGTCTATCGGGGTCTGTGGGTTAACATAACTGTCAATAGATTGTGCAGCTGAGGTTTGAATCATTTCAGCATACTGTAAAGTGTAAAGTATGTCTTTATAAGTAGGTGTAGTGGTATAACTCAATTTTAAGGAGATTGTGGGTTGACTCGTTATTGCATAACACCATCCAGGTATTCTAAAGGTAACCAACACTCAGTTGATTTTAATTTTCCGGAAAAAATGTTGTTTTTTTATAGTAGTGAGTATGTTACAATTTTTGGTCTGTTAAATTTGCTTCACTGGGCCTTTGTCAAAAAAAAAAAAAACGTCAATAGTTATAGTTTTACGATTTTTCTACGAAGGTAGCTCCATAAAAACCTGAGCACGTTAAAAATGTGCATACTTATTTACTCAATAATAATCAATAAAATCATTCAAACAAATTAAGAAAAAAAAATGCACCACTGACACTAAATAGTAATTTTGTAGAGACCCATGATAATGAAATACCAATTAACAATAAATTAGTTACGTCTTTAAATAATTTGATTAAAGTAGAAACATTCAGAAAAATATTAAGACATATTTCATCATTAAATATTTTTTATAATTATTATACAAGTATTTTTTGGTTTGCATGTGAATATGTGCTCTTTTAGAATATATCAAAAGAATATAATTGACTAATATCTTGTAGATTTTTTTTTTTGGTTATTGAGTAATTGGTAAATGTTTTTCGTTTTTTACTTAAATATCATTACCATGAGAAAGTGAAAAACATTCTAAATACGTTATGAAATATGGTTTGGGCTTAAGTAGTCCAATATTGTTTACTGAGTTTTTCCAAATGGTTTTAGTTCAAAGCTGTACTTCTCCAAATCGAAAAGTCACCTTCCTACCACAGAAATTGCATATTTATATGAAATAATGATACTACAGATTGATACGTTATTTAAGCTTTTTGCGATATTTAACATTAACCAGAATTATTATCTACTATAAGGTGCACGCTTGTCTTTCGTAAAGTTTTGACGGTTTTCGATGTTTGATTACGCCTTGTAAGCTAGAATCTAGCGAAAACCCCTTTTTTACCATAAGCTAGTTCAGAGTGTAGTGCATGTGCTTAGCTTGGTGTGTAGGGGCAGACCCAGCGGGACAGAAAGCGAGACTGAGGAAGAAGGCAGTCGGTCCACTACATCCATCCACTACAAGCAGCATCTGCACGAGTAAGTATATTATTCCTCTGGCATGAGTGGCATGTATTAGTTTTCAGCCATTTAATGCGACGTCTCTGTATTTTTCTAGATAAATAAAGTAGGGAATTTAGACTAGCAAGAATTCAGATATACTTTTTGTTTTATTTTATTTTTGTTGTTTGTTGGTTTTATTTATTTTAAAAAAAGTCACGCAATATTACTTTCTTCGTCGTGCTTACTACAGTGATGGGCATTAGGTAAATACGCAACGGGTAGGTAAATAAATTTGGGTATATACCTGGTATATACCAACAAGATGTCGGGTATATAGAAATTTAGGTATATACCCATAAGATGTCGGGTATATATTACGGTTAAAATCAAAATATAAACCTTTTTGAACATGTTTAGTGTGTTACTGTTTTTTAACTTGTTTATTTTTTTGTTTTGTGTAAAATTAAAATACAGTTTTTAACATGTTTATTTTGTTGTTGCAATACATTTTTTAACATGTTTATTATTAGGTTGTTTTTATTTCGATTTATTCATTAATTTTTTATTTTTAAATGGCCTAATTTAACAACAGTTTGTTAGAGTACCTTAAATTAACAAATTAAGTATACACCGGGTATATGGTATTTATCCAAATTGAAATATACCCGGTATTTACCGATTGGGTATATATTGGGTACAAACCTTGGGTATTTATCCAAATTTCAATTTACCGGGTATTTGCCCATCACTGGCTTACTATGATTTTAGCAACGTGTGACGCGAATTTTTTGTAAATGTGCAAATAGATACGAGCAGAAAAATATGTGGGCCAGAAATCCCATTAAATTAAGTGGCGCTTACATAGGCACAGGCTACTTCAGATTTAAATTGAAATACTCATGTATATTAATTCATTTATTTACTGAACACTGAACAAACTCTTTTATTGCTGGATTCATATAAATTCTTAATTAGCTTATATGTGCGTTATTGGTGTTTAACTATATTTCTCTGATTAGATATTTATTTTGTAATCCAGTTTTCTTCACTAATCTTAGAAAATTTTCGTAATTTTCTTGGCCACGTTATTTTTTTTACGAATGTATGCGTTTGGGACGCAGATCTTGGTGATAGGAAATTAATAACAGTCTTTATGCAAATCTGTAAAAATGTTGATGAATTTTTATTCGTTCTGACACTAACCAGTTTATACCATCTTGTATTTTGTGAGCTTGAAGTATAGGCGTCAGAATTTGTATATTGTACTAAGGTGCACTATCAGTTGCTATAACGGATGGTATTAGCTTTTCTTCTAACCATTTGCTGTGGTTTTCAACATTCATTTCATGATGATAGTCCCCAAATTTCGTTTCCGATTTCAAGATCGGTTTGGGATGAAGTCCATCTCTCACTTGCATGTACTACAATAAGTTTCAGGCCTTTGCAAATATTTCATGCCCTCATTGCTCTTAACTAAAAATAAATATACAGGGTGTTTTCTAACTACTGTATGAAACTTCAGAGGGTGATTCGTTAGGTCGTTTTAAGAAAAAAAGTTCCCATGAACATACACTGTCTCAAAAAATTTGCATCATATGGTAAACTTTTTTATTATTGATTTCACAGAAAATTTTATTCTTGATAAAAGTTGGTGCTTGGAAAAAAACTAATTTGGCAATGCTAAATTAAGGATAGGTTTTACAGGGTACTTAAAAAATACGAAAATTAAGGGTAAGAAAACAAAAATTTTGGAATATCGGAAAAAATAAAGCTCCTATTAAGATAAAAATAAAAGTCAAATACCATTTTTTCCAAAAGTGCATCGTTGCTGAAAAAAATAAGGACAAAGTTAAGAAAAACAGAGTTTTTTCCACATTTTTTCAATAATTGATATGGATTTTCTCCGCCACAGTGCACTTTTGGAAATAAGAGCTTTATTTTTTCTGTAGAAGGTTTTCCGATATTGCAAAATGTTTGTTTTTTAGCTTTAATTTTTGTATTTTTAAGTACCTTGTATAACTTATTTGTAATTTGGCATTGTCAAAATTAGTTTTTTTTTCAAGCATCAACTTTTATCAAGAATAAAATTTCCTGTGAAATCAATAATAAAAAGTTTCCCATATGATGCGAACTTTTTGAAAGGCACTGTATGTATGTCCGGAGTTGCTTCGTTTCTGAGATACAGGGCGTTGAAGTTAAAAAAACGCTATTTATAAAATATCATAAATATCCTTAAACCGATTTGGTTGAAAATTGGTGCAGTTATTTGATGTAGTAAGGCGCTTAATTTTAGTCCTAACTAGATTGAAATTATTAGGTCCAGTGGCGTCTCAGTGAGCACCACAGCCAATATTATTGGAAATAAAAAGTACTCCACTGACTTTTTTGGGAGTTTTTATATTTCCTTAGATTAAGCAACTAAAAAAATTACATTTTGGACTCTTGTATTTTTTTCATATCTAGCTTCGTTTTCGAGAAAAAAAAAATAAAAATCACTTTAACTCATTCTAAAAACTATCCATGGACAAATAAGTGATAAAATAAAAACCAAAAATAAAAAATAAACAATTTCGACCTTAAAGTAAATGAGAAAAATATCCATCTTCTGATAAAAATACAATTGATTTGTCATTGATTGTCTGACACGTTCAAAAATACCTGTAGTATTCCTTATGACATTGCAATTGTCAATTATCCGATTCCTTAAGTCATTCACATTTGGTACAGGAGTTTTATAAACAAGAGCCTTCAAATTACCCCATAAATAGAAATCTAGAGGATACATATCAGGACTGCGAGCTGGCTAATTTTGAGATCCTGCACGTCCAATCCAGCGATTAGCGAGCTGATTAGCAATGCTGACGAGCAAGAACACTAAAATGAGCTGGAGCCTCGTCGTGCATAAACCACATGTTGACTGTACGGGTACTTCTTCTAACAAAAGGCATAAATGATCTCGCAAGAAGAGTTGTTGCTGAAAATTACTTTCTCTAATAACGTGGGGACTCCCGTCGTTCCAAAAATGGTCATTGTGAAAGTTCATAATAGTATCTCGTGAAAAATTTGCCTCGTGCGTAAATAAAATATTCGGTAAAAAAATTATTATTGTGCGTCATCGTATGAATCAACCACCTGCAAAACATTAATCTTAAGTGAAAATCCCGAGGCAGTAGAACTTGGACCCGCTGTATGTGATATGGGTACAGAAGGTTTCTTTTTAGAACTTTCCAAACGGTATTTGTGCTGACTTCAAGCTGCAGTGCAATCCTCCTGGTACTATTTGAAGGACCTTCTTCTATCGCATCAAGTATAACGATTTTCCACCACCGGTATCTTTATTAAAACTCCCATTTTTACATAATCTTGCATGTAGCGTTCTAAATGTTTTAGCACAGGGATACAGGGAATTACGCTGTTAGGATATTTGTCGTGATGATTTATCCGTGCTTCTTCCGCATTTCCATTTGCTAATCCATAAATAAAGTGCAAGTTAGCCATTTCAGGGTTAGTAAAATTATTCATTATGAAATCACTGCTAATTGACAACTCTGGCTTTTACTGATGTTAAATTACCACGGCACATTATATAATTGTTATATGTGCCGTGACAATACTATCATTGTGAGCTGGTCTCCAAAGCAGGTAAGTAGGTACTTGATTGGACTTGGCAATAATTTGTTATAAAAAGCAGATGTGGTATGCCAAAATGTGATAATAAGTCATAGATGTTGAATGTTTATTTAATAGTAAACATATTTAAACCAGTGGTGTTACAGATTTTAACTCAATTGCCTTCCACGACGCCCGTGAACTGATTAAGTCAAATCTAATTACTAGCTCGAAACAAAACGAGATGATTTTTCTATATTAATAAAAAATATTTTTTTCCATGTTCATGATATGCAATCTAGTTAGGGCTAAATAAGCGCCTTATTCCTTCAAATAACTGCACCAAATTTCAACCAAATCGGTCTAAGGATATTTATGATATTTTATAAATACGTTTTTTTTTTAACTTCAGAAACGATGCAACTCCGGACATATGTTCATAGGAACTTTTTTTCTTAGATCGACCTAACGAATCACCCTCTGTAGTTTCGTACCGTAGTTAGGAAACGCCCTGTATATGTTTTACCTAGATAGATAACTAGGCGATTTTGACTTCCGTAGTGTCTTATCTTTTGCAAATAATCAGTCCAAGCTCTTTATGCAATTTATTTATACAGGCTGTTCCATTTGAAACGAAACAGACAAAGTATCTGACTTGAAAAATTTGCTTGTATACGTAATTAGATTTATCAACAGTAAGGTCGAGTGACACCTCCATTAAATGAGCGTTCAAATGACATTGCATTCGTGAAATTTGGTCAGATATTTTACGATATAATTAACTAATTGTATAATGTTTTTCTAATCTAATTATTTTAATAACAGTACTATTGATTAAATATGATTAAATGCAATACAAAACTTAATGACCACCACCGACTTCCATGGCAATGATAAGGGTGTTCAAATTTTTCACGAACTGTCCCTAACGTTTCTAGTGTGTGTGGTCTGAACATTCTTGTCAAGAAACTGCGCGTTGAAAATTCTAGCGCAATTATTGTTGCGATAATACAGTAAGAGTAAATCACATTATCTCACACTCTTAAATACAAATTCCAATAAGTACGTTCAGACTGAAAAGGCTCAAAAATAATTGGTTCCTCTGTCAAAATTACACAAGCTAAAATGTACATGCACAAAAAAATTGTTTGGTTTACGATGCAATGGCGGCCCTAGCCCTCATCTTTTTTGTTGGGAGATTGTCGGCGGTAGCGTCTGAGGATTAGCTGTATCTTATTATTTGTTGTTCGTAAAACAACGATAAAACACATTTTAACTAATTTAATTTATTATCGGATCGAATTTCAGGAAAGAGAATGGAAGACTGTTTTAAAGAAGGTATCATTCGACCGCCACCCCTTGTTCCATTTGAAATTTTAAGGGTTGGGCCCACACTCCCTAGAGGGTTAATGTTGCAGTATTAATAATGGCAACAAAAATCCTCCTCCTTGACAAATCTAATTACTTGTACAAGCGATTTTGAGAAAAATAAACGTGGCATCAGATATTTGATCTGTTTCGTTTTAAATGGAATAGTGTATTAGAACTCTTCTGTTATTTTGGGTTACTTACATATTTTCATGAAGCTTAAGAGTTTTTTTATTCAGGCAAATAGCTTCTTACTTCTATAAACATGTAGCTGAACTTTTCATCTCATCTTAGGGCACTGTTATAATCTTTTCTATGATGCACACAGACTTTCCCGTGGCTTGTCGTACTTTGATGTCTGAAAACACGAACAGCAGTTTCACGACCTTCCCTTATGGGGTGCTTTTTTTTGTTTAGTAGCATTAAGACGATTTTTTTTTGTTTCGTAGTACCGAGTCGAGTATACGCAATAACATTGAGTCGGTTTTGATATACGCCGCTGCGTACCCCGATCAGGACGGGTAGTGATACTTTAAAATTCGATTTGGGCGCCTTTTTTATGTCTTATGTCGTAAGTTTAAGTTCCTAGATATTGGTGGCTAATTCGTATTTCATTAAGTCTGAGAAAATATTTTAAAATAATAAGTAGCAAGAAAAATGTGTCATGTAAAGTTACAATGGCAGTTTTGATAAACTCAGGGTATCATCGAATTTTTTTCATATCTACACCTATTTTGCGGAAGATCAATACGGTGTCAGTTGATACCACTAAATTATAAAAATTATTGATATTTTAAATTTTGCGTATTGGATATACGTTTTGACATGTTGTAACAACCACATAAATTGTATTTTTGTTGTTTCACTCGAATTC
Organism: Pissodes strobi; assembly: GCA_016904865.1. NCBI lineage: Eukaryota > Metazoa > Arthropoda > Insecta > Coleoptera > Curculionidae > Pissodes > Pissodes strobi. The sequence continues at coordinate 194,454 of MU182291.1, read as the reverse complement.
AATTTAGAACGTTAAAAAAGTTAAATTAGGCTCAATAAAATAATGTAAAATAGTTTTTCTCTTCTTAATTACTTTTTCGATTTAAATCTCGGATTTCTCAGTAATTTGCCTTACTCTAAATTTACAATAAGTTCCAAAAGGTCACCCTATTGATACTAATATTATTTGTCGTTTAATATTAATTGCACTACTAATAGAATGTACGTGTTTAGCTGGCCATAATTAAGAGTTTGTTTATTTTTTGATAACAGCATCTGTTAGAGCTACTTTTTCTGAGATAAAATAGTTAGAAACATGCCGGCGCGAGTTTTGGTACTTATTGGCAAAAAAACATTGTTACAACATTGTATACTAAACAAGAAATGTGCAAAGAGAAATATTGTTTTTAAATTCTATAGCATTCCCTACGATCGACACTCCGAGAAGAGGCGGAAGCGAGGAAGCCTATTTTTCAGAAAGAAAAAGGTAATTATATTAATTATGTTGATAGTGCACAAGTTTTCTGTAAAATAATTCTATTATATTTAAATTAAAATTCAAATTTTATTTCATAAATTACATTTACCCGTCAATACCAGAATTATAGTAATATATTACACAACATTCAATTTATATAAATAAAACAACCCCAAGTAAAATATATTTAAAATATTTCAGTGTTTAGGAATTCATCTATACTATAGTAAGCCCCTCTATAAGGCGTTGTTTTACATGTGTATTAAAACGTTTCTGGGACAAGCTTTTAACATGGTTGGGTTAGTTTGGAATTTACAGATAACGAGATCGGTCTATCCTGTGGAAGTCTATCCTTATATTATCTCCAAGTCTAATTGGGTAATTGTGATAAGAGCTATTATAGTAATTAATAGAGAATACATACATAGATATATACTGGCTGGATATAGTTAAAAATTTTAAATTGATAAACTCCGGTCTCACATTATCTCTGTATCTGAGATCCGCGACAGTGCGCACGGCCCTTCTCTGCAGTGCAAATATTCGTTTGGTATGTGCTGAATACCAACAAGTCAGGATACCATAAACAGCGACGGACTGAAAAACTGCATGAAAAGTTTTTTTAATATATCAAGAGATAATGATAGGTTTTTTAGCAGAAATATACTCCTAGTAAGTTGTTCTGCTGTGTAATTTAGATGGTTTTCGAATTTAAGTGTTGGATCAAAATATACTCCGAGAAATTTCACGCCCTCCACATTTTCTTTTATTTCTCTTAATCCAAGCGTCATACTTCCAGCTTTTGCCTCATTCAAAGTTTGTTTGTTAGAAACAAACCACTCCTTTAGATCGTTCACCTTTACATTCATACCTTCACTTAATTAATCGAGATGTATACCTTTCTGAACCAGTGACGTATCATCGGCAAACAGCAAAATCTTAGTATCCGGTGACACGTTATTTATATCGTTAATGTATATAAGAAAGAGTAGTGGCCCCAAGATTGAACCCTGTGACACACCATGCCTAACTTCTTCCCAATTTTCAGAAGTTGTTCCTTTGTTGCTGCTGTCTGCCTTCTAGTTAACTTTTCATTAATTCCACACTCTCACCATCCAGACTATAGAGAGAGCTTCCGAATAAGCATGCGACACACAGTCAAACGCCTTTGAGAGGTCGCAGTATGTTGCCGTTACATAATAGCACTTTTCAAAAGCCTCCGACACATACCCGAGAAAACTCAGCGTGACCAAGGTGGTGGAAGAACCGACTCTAAACCCATATTGACTGGGTGTAAACAAATTGTTTTCTCCAAAATATTTATAAAGTTGGTCCTTTATGAGGTATTCAAACACCTTTGATATTATTGGCAATAACTATATTGGCCTTTTCTCCCTTTATCGGTATCACCTTTGCTTGTTTGAAAGTTGTGTTTGTGTTTAATACTCAAACTCAACAGTTTTGTGAGCTGAATTACTAAAACATCTTTTAAGGATTTTATCAATGTAACATTCATTTCATAAATATCTTTACTATCTTTTATCTCCGACCTGTATAAAAGTCACTTTATTAAAGTAATTTTAGTATTTGCTGTATTTGTTGTAGAAATATAGGTCACCGGGACCCTATCAGATTAGGGAATTTCTGCCAGTAATTTCTCAGCTATGTCAGCAAAAAATTTATTAAATTCATCCGCTGTCGCACCTGTTCAGAGTCACCTTACACCCCTGCAGAAGTTTACAACCTCCCTGGATACTTTTGCTGCATTATTCGAGGTAGCAATATAATTTGCATAAGCAGTTTTCTTTATCTTTTTTATTTGGCATCTATATTCCTTTCGTAAAGTTTTTATGAACTCTGTTAGCTCGGCTAAAGGCCTGTTATTATTTAATTCATTAAAAAAAATTAGGGTCGCCCTTAAATTTCTCAATTCGGTATTAAACCATTGTATTTTATTTTTTGTTTTTAAAGGGAAAAGAAGTATTAAATGCATTGCATTGGTAAGCATATAAAAAAAAGTATTAAACAGGTTGTTTATGTCATCCTGGGAAGCTATGCAATCTCAACTCTGTCGCTCCAAACATTCATACGTTCCCCTCATACCACCTCCCCTACTGATTAGACGATATTTTTTATGTTCAATTTCCTTATTGTTTGGTGGTATACTTATTAAAATGCCAGTGGCCAGGTGGTCTGTCAGAAAAGGGTTGTACACATTGGTGCGGTACTCTAAAAAACCTACAAAATTAATAAAATTATTGTCTATACAATTTACCCTAATGAAATATTTGCTTGAATAAATTAAAGCCATTTAAAAGACCAGTACAATTTTGTAGTTTTTGACTATTTTTGTTAAAAGAAATATTAAAATCACCATTTATTATTATATACTTGAATCTATCTCTACAGTCACAGATGAATTCCAGGTCGTTCACAAACCTATCAAAAACAGATTAAAATCCCCCTCAGGAGCTCTATATACAGTTAAAATTATTGTTTTAAATTGTTTCACCTCAACAGCAGCCAATTCACAGTGGAATTCCAAAGACTTAACCACAGGTTCCACGCTACGACCATTTAGTTCAGGCTTGGTTAGGATCAATACACCCCCATGTTTCAGTTGGCTTCTAGTAAAATATGAAGATACATTAAGTTTTCTGCACGGAGATTTCGTTGTGTATTAAATAGTGTTCAGTCAAACATACCACATTATATCCCTTCGATTGTTGGCTATTGGCAAGTAATACCTCCAATTCTTCCAATTGGTTTTAAGTGAGCGAATATTTAGGTGGAAAATATTTAGACTACTCATAATTTTACCATTTTCTCGTCTTCGGTCCTCTGTCGAGAACGTCGTCGTAGATTCTGAAAATGGTTTATGATAATTCCAACAGCCCATGAATCTGGATTCATAAACTAGTCTTGTTGGTCCTTATTTATTGCCACTTAATACAATACTATCAATGGGCTACTCTAAATCTAATATATAAACGGTAGATTATAAGCCATCATTTATAGTGTAAAAATGGCATTTGAAATCAATGTAAAAATTGGCCCTGGGTGTTCCATACATTTTTTTTCCTTTTTACCATATTTATTTTCACAGCTCTGTTGTCTGATGGGAAGGCCATTAAAATATAAGTCCATAAGATTGATTTTAAATCGAATAGCCCTCAGAGTATTTTGTTTTATGGTAGCGGCACACACACTAAAGGGAGATTCTATGGCGCTCGAGGAGCGGTGTGAGTGCGAAGATGTTGATTGACACGGTTCTTGAGTAGTTGTAGGTTGTAATTAAGGAGAAACAGATGTCCTGGGAGTGAGTTCCACAGTGATGCAGTGCGCCAGACAAATGACTTCTTGTAAGGCGAGGTTCCAGGTGTTTCCAGTTGTATAACGAACTGGTGCTCTCTTGCCGTCTGTCGTGACTGTCTGACAGGCGTTGCCAGGGGCGGGATGAAGCAGGCTAAATCCTGAGAACATCTGCCGGGAAAGTATCTGAAAAACAGGGACATCTCGGTCACATGTCTGCGGTGTGCCAGACTATCCAGATTCCGGGTCAACTCCGGCTCGCCGACAAGACGCACAGCTCTTCTGAATGGAATCCAGCAGCTTTAGGGTGTGCTTTGGTGTGGCACCCGAGATGTGTGAGCAATATTCATTCTAAGCACGGTCTTATTTGCGCTTTGTAAAACAAGAGCAACTGCTGCGGTGTATACAGTATTTTGTTGCGAAATAGCGCACCAAGCTTCTGGGAGGCTGATTTTGCGATGTTAGCAACGTGGTCATTCCAGGACATCGCTGTTGACCGACACACAACAGTCCGATTGACGATGATGAAGGAATGGTCGATCCTGCCATAATGATGTCAGGGCCCGCCGTATTGGCCCTCTTGGCAAACGTGGCTGCTTGGGTCTTTGCTGCATCGAACTGGACCAAATTTCTGTCGCCCCAAGTTTGAACTTTCTCCAGGTCTTGATTAATTGCTGTAATCTGCTCCTGTCTGCGGTGATAAGTCTCAGTCGCTGGTAAAGGTTGTTCTGATCTAAATTGGGAGACATCCGCAAAACTAAACAGGATTATTCGTTTCATCGGTCAGCAGGTCATTAATATAGATGAGAAACAGAGTTGGTGAAAGTATTGCGCCCTGTGGCACACCCGCGTTAATGGTAAATGTGTCTGAGATGTGTCCATCAACTGCAACGTACAGAGATCGGCTCTTAAGAAAGCTGGTAAGCCAGCTGCAGAGAGAGAGAGGCTGGCATTCCGAAGGACGGTAATTTGTTGAGCAATCCGTCATGCCAAACTCTGTCGAATGCCTTCGATATATCCAACGCAATCGCTCGAGACTCTCCGTAGTTCTCAATTGCCTTACTCCATATATGAGTGACATAGGCCAATATATCTCCTGTAGATCTCTCTTTCCGAAAGCCGTACTGATTACCGCTGATTATTCTGTTGTTCTCGAGGTACTTGAGTAGTTGCTGATTGACTACACGTTCCATGACTTTGGAGATTATTGGAAGGAAGGCAATTGGGCCATAGTTTGAGGGCGTGGTTTTCTTGCCTTTTTTTGGAACAGGTTGCACTCGAGCGACTTTCCAAGTAGATGGGTAAATCCCTTTTTCGTAAGACAGAGAAAAAAGCCTGGAAAAACCGGGTGTTAGTTCGTTGGCGCAGTTCTTTAACACGATGACAGGTATTCCGTCCGGCCTGATGCCTTTTGCGTATCTAGTTCTTTAAGGATTTTACGAATATCACAGTGATAAAACTTGACTTCTGCCATGGTAGTGTTGATGTTCGATATGGTGGGGAGAGCCTTGCTTTGGGGGACGTCTAAGGCAGACCCTAGGCAAGTCTTATCTTGAATGGGCCTTTTATGTACAATATTTGTATTTTAACAAAACGATATGCATTTTGTAGCAAATACTTATGGCTCTACGCTATGTAAATTAGCGTGAAGTGACCTTTATCGTTTAAATAAAAGTTGATTATTAAAATTGCCTATTTTTCAGTTTGTGTGAGTTAAATTCATTATGACACCCCGCTAAAACACTAGTGATGAGCGAGACTGGTCTTGGCCTTGGTCTTGCAGAAAAAGCAAGACCAAGACCAAGACCAGATCCAAGTCTGCAAGACCAAGACCGAGCAGTGCAAGACTTATGCAAGACCAAGACCTAGTATTGCAAGACTTACTCAAGACCAAGACCTAGCATTGCGGTCTTGCGTTTTTTTTCGCAATTTTTGTTTGTTGACATATTGCCCTTAATTCTGTGATCTAAATTGTTGGGTCGAAATATGGAGAGAAAACTTTCTATAAACGTATGTCAAAAATCATTTTGTTTGTGAGATAGGATTCACTATTTGCCACGCCGGCGCCGTATTGTATGTAAATGAATAACAATGTATTCATTTAAAAAGGACAGTCAAATTTTTAAAGAAAATTATACTCAAAATTACATAAATCTAATTTGGATTTTATTAAACAAATTACACCAATAATGTCAATACATTTACCCAAGCGTTCTTGCATATAGACCGGGAGATAGTGACCAATTTTTGAATGTGATTTTGGTCAGTAAGCCCTTTGGAGGCTGTAATAATATGCATAATCTAATGTTATAATGTGATGAATTGAAAATTGAAGCATCATTCTAGGTTCTTCACATACAGTGTGCCTGAAAAGGATATGAATGTTTTTGGGATCTTGAAAACTATAAGAGATAAAAAATTGATTAAATGGAAAACGTTGTAAGTTATTTAATTGCTAGTTCAATTCTGCTACGATATTGAATTAATCTTAATGAATTTATAATGATATATTAAAAAAAAACATTTTCTTTTTAAACTGCTGATTTTAATTTTTAAATTTTTGTTTGTACCTACTATATTTTTCAACAAAATATAGTACAGAGTTCAACAGTCGTTCTTATATTACGCTGTGAAATTTGGTTGTTGTTTTTTAATTGTTCTTTGTAATGTTCATTGTAATCCGCAATATTATCTATTTTTGTTGTTTTTTTATTTATTAATTTGTATTTTATTAAACAAAGGTAGTACTTAAGAAAGGTTTTGTTTTTGGGCATAAGGTTTGTTTTTTTATCAAATTGTAAAAATGAACTAAATATTCTAAAAGTAGCTTTCTCCTCTTAACAGAGTCCCGATGTTGGGTATATATAATTCGAAATGTTGGCAAGAAATAATAATTTGTTTTCATGATACCTAATAATCCTACTAACACCACTTAAATTATACATTTTGGTCATCATCTTTACTAATTTTTTGTTGAAAATATCTCGACAACGAAAAAAGATGGAATCATTTATTAAAGCAGCATTGAACTAGAAATTAAATAGCATACAACTTTTCCATTAAATCCATTTTCTAGCACTTATAGTTTTCAAGTTCCCAATCCTATAATGAGTGAAAAAAAGTACACTTTACCGCACCCGAGTTAGAAAATTGTTAACGAATTTGGCATTTGCTGAGAAATGCATAAATCAATAACACCTCTAAAAACTGATGTGCAGTTTTTCATTGAGCAATAATAATTTTGGTTTATTTCAAAGCCCAGCTAACGGGCCTGTTAAGAATCGATTTTCATAGAAGGACTGATATATATTTCTTCAAACTTATGAAATTTTATTTAGGAAAATATTCTAAAAAAATATATCAGAATAACTGCATCAGATTATCAAGAGAGATAAATATTTACCTTTCAACTCAATTATGGGCAACCATGTATTAAAAAATTAAATGCACGTTTAAATAAAATAGTTCTTGTGTTAACACCGCAATTTATAACTGTAAATACACAGGATGTTTCAATATTACACGGCAAACTTAAACAAGTGATTCGTTAACTCAAAATGTTTTTTGTGAGTATTTTTATTTAAAAATTACCTGATTTACTAGCTAAAATTAGAGGCCGTGGTACTTAATATTGAAAAGCCAAAATTTTCATACTGACAAGTACTGTCCCTTTCTTTAAACCTTTATTTACTTTAAAGAACTTTAAAAACTTTGTTTTTAAATTTCTTTGTGTACATTGCCTCCAGCGCAAGTGCAAGACTTGCAAGAGTCTTGCAGCAAGACCAAGACCAATACTGGACCCTGCAAGACCAAGACCAAGACCACTTATTAGACTGCAAGACCAAGACCAAGACTACATATGCAAGACCACGACTAACCCCGTCTTGGTCTTGCATTTGCTCATCACTATAAAACCCTACTCTTTCGTGGTAATATTTTTTATTGTAAAATTAACTCATCTGATTTACAGGACAAGACGAAGAAATTCTCGACACATCAGTGGGTGTCAGCGTGTTACGGTTCTTCTCAAATATGTGATGTATGCGCCAAACCACTAAGCAATAAACCGGCTCTGTACTGTGAAAGTAAGTGCTGTTATCAATTTCCTATTATTGTTACAAATCAGTATGACCTGACTTTTGTTTGCTTGATTTTAGCCTGTGGAACGACCGTCCATCAAAATACTTGTAAGGACAATATTTTAGAATGTGTTAACGTGAAAATCAAAGGCGCCAAAGTAAGTAATGGGGTTCGTATATATTTTTGAAATTGGCCCGGAACCGAACGTCGCAATATTTTTTATATTTTTTCTTAAAAATTATTCAAAATGGGTGAACTACATCACTAGAATTTGATGAAGTATCAATTATTTTGTAATAAAATTTGACATTGACAGTTTATATATAAATTATTTTTCAGAGCACAAGTAAGTTAACCGGATTTAGTGGACCGTTGACCTCAGCGAAAAATCCTACGTCAAAACGTGGTACGGGTTCTGTGCCAAATTCTATTAGTACTACTACAAGGTAAGTGCAACAACCAGAGATAAAATGTAAATAATACCTATCATAAATCTAGTTTCAGACTCTAATATTATAGTTAAGATGTTAACGCATTTTTATATGGTGGGTTGTTACAGGAGTGTAAAAATGTGCGTTGTTACATTAAATGGGGTGGGTAAAAATATTTTTCTTTTCATGATAAATTATTGATGAATATTTTTAATAGGCATTTTAAAAAAGGTGAGTGCTTTGGGTGTAAAACGTTAATAATACAGATACATGTAAACGTTAGAATTGTTTTATGTTTGACATTTATTATTCATAATACTTTATTATTTACTGCAGTTTTTTATAATAGAATTTTTAGCATATCTTACTGCTACTATAGAATAGATAAAAACCAAAAAAAACGCCTCATAATAATTCCATTTAAACTAATATTTGTAACATATCATTTTTTATAGACTGCAAATTTTCATATTTCAAATTGTATAGTGTCTACTTAGCTAGACAAGTATTTTTGTGTAGATTTTTGAGATTTATGTTTTTATTTTAGAATTTTTGTAGACTTGGCAGTTGGCATGGTAAAGATTCAGAAACTTTCGAAAACTACTAATACTTTTTATTGTACTGTTTTATTACCTGCATTTTCTTTCGTCACTTTTAGAAAACGCATTCATTTTCGAGGTGTGAATATGACGAACTTGCGCTAGGATTTAGAGCATTAGGTGTATTAAATGTGTTAGAAAAGCAATTAGATTGATATTTAATACTTAAAGAAATTGTACATATACAAATTTATTTAACCCCCTTAAACGAGTTCAAATGTATTTCCAAGGCTATTTTACGCTTAACTCTCGGTTTAAAATATTTGGTATCTCTAGGTCCATAGTTTTCTATGTGGCAATTACATTATTTTTTCACATAAGCGTGAAAAAGCCCTATACATGCTATACATGTACTCACAATAAATATACTCTACCCCCCTATACTATTTTCTTCCTTCCTTCTTTATCCTGCCCAGCTTTGTAGCTTCTCTATGCTTCTTAAGTATGTTTTAATTGTTTTTGTATAGTTGCACAAATATTATTGGCGTCAGGAATGTTTATGTTAAAATTGGTGATAATTTTTAGTCTGTATAATTTCATATTGCCAGTTTGTGTAAATATTCAGTTTATTTGCATCACATAAGTGGTGTAGAATATTTCTGCAAACTGAGTATTGGAATGAGACGTCAAAAACCGTTCGGTGTAAATAATCTATAGCGAGACCGAAAATTATTTACCAGTAATTGTGTGTCGTGTCTGATAAGATATGTTACTGGGTGTGGCTAATACATATGTTCCCCAACCCTCCTTTATAGGAGGAGCCAGCTGTGCTATTCACCGTGGCGCAGGGTCGCCACCAAACTGGGAGTGAAGTAAGTTTCCTAGCCTAACCTCATCCTTAATTCATACTTTGCACGCTCCCTTATCTCTCTCTCACGCTGGTTGGTACCATTTCAGCTTTTTGGAGACCACTCTATGCGACTGTGAATCTTTCTGATTATTTTTAACTTTGTTTTTTATTTACTCTTTAATGTATATTACTTTGTACATACATGGATCAATTTATTTGACATTTGAATAGCTGCCTAGATTTTGTTAACTAATTTAAAACTTTTTACTAACTAAAGTAATTATCGGAAAATGCTATTCTTAATAAAAAAGAACATTACATTTTGGTACAAATTTTAGGTAAAATGTTCAAGAAGTGCGAAAAAGACTTTTGCAAAATGAAAAAAAAAATTAAAACAAGGTGGTTTTCATATTATTTGTGCGCATGAGAAAAATATTTGTTTGCCGTTTTTAATCAGAAATACATATTTTAAATATTGTTCCTTTTGCAACATTTTAGAACACAATAATGCAAGGAAAAGGATTGCCATTTCTATATTTATTTATTTATTTATTTATTTATCAATATACGGGATACACAAATCTTTAAAAAAATATGAATATATCAAGTTATAGCTTTGACCGCAAGATACTGCATCGATATTTATTAAATGAGCATCCGAAAGGATCAATCTCAGGATGAGTATTCAGAAGTGCAAGGCTACGGGTAAGAGGAGAACGAGAACCATAATTAGTCTTATGGGTACCGAGGGAGAAGATCTCACACTTTCTAAGAGCTCGAGATGGTATTTTAAGAGATATTGGACTGAGAAGATAAGGACAGTCAATATGACCATTAATCAACTTATATACAAAATACAAGTCGTAGAGCCTTCGTCTGTCCTCAAGCGATGGAAGACAGAGGAGCCGCCGGACCCCATCAAGATCATCCGCTGCACCAAGCCTGTAAGCACAATAGCACAACTTACGCTGGACTCGCTCCAGTTGCGCTTTGTAGACATTGTAAAAAGGTGACAACACAATTAAAGCATACTCCAAATGTGATCTAACCAGGGAGCAGGACAGTAAGCGAAGTAGCTGACCGACAGGTCTCTGCCCATTCTGAGAATGAACCCCAACATCTGATAAGCTTTACTCGTTATGTACTTAATATGATCTCTAAAAGCGATTTCCGATTCAAGATAAATCCCCAAACCCTTAACCAAATCGACAACATTTAAATCATGACCATTAATTTCATAAGTAGTTCTAACAGTTCTTTGTTTGTGTTTAAAAAAGCTAATGGAAAAGCACTTGTCTGCATTCAGGGATGCATTGGTCTCTGACAAAGCTGCAAAAGAGCGCTGGAGCAATGTGGAATCGCTTTCATATTAATAAACATTTTGAGATCATCAGCATAAAGTAAGTACTCACAGTCCCCAAGATAACTATCAATGTCACAAAGAAACTGGCTGAACAATAGCGGAGCACTATGACCACCCTGGGGTACACCCGAAGTAGCCTCAATAATACCAGATTCAAAGTTGCCAATCTTAACCCTCCTTGTACGCCCCACCAACATACTCTGAAGCCACCTCACCGACCGCTCATCAAAGCCAATCGCTCTGAGCTTGGCAACGAGCAAATTATGATCCGCCCTGTCAAACGCCTTGAAGAAGTCAATGTAGATTGCATCAACCCGACAACCTCTCCAAGGCGCTCAGCAAGACAGTCTCATAAAAAACCAAATTGGAAACGGTAAACCTACCGCTAACAAAGCCGTGTTGACGCGAATCAATAAACTGTTTACATATCCAGCCCAATTGATCGTGCACGAGGCCATCGAGCAGTTTAGGGTTTGCAGATTGTTTAGATATGCTCCTATAATTACTTACACATTCCCTCTCCCCACATTTAAAAATAGGTACCATAAAGCTCTCCTTCCAGATAACCTCAGCCAGTGACCCATTGAACAGCATCCATTGAGGCCTGAATATGCGGTACTTAAAAGATTACTAAGTAAATACTCTGGAATATCGTCAGGTTCCGATGACATTTTTAGTGGCAAGTGTGAGATTTTCTCAAAAACATTTGCCAAGCTTAGACCTTAAGTCCAAAGCTAATACATTTGTTAATTTTATAATCAGGCATAATTGTGTCACTATTACTATACACTGTTGAGAAATACTCACAAAAAAGATTAGCAATTCCCTGTCCAGTAATGGCTATTTTGTTGTAATACTACAACACGTTTTTCTGATTGAATCCAAAATGAAAGTAAAGATTTTTTTTCCAAATTAATTAAAAAGGACCCTAGCCCCGGAGAGTTGTATTGCAAAGCTCGGCCCCTGTCGTGGGGTCATTTGAGCGCCACCCATTCTAGCCAACTAAACGGAAAAAGCTCTGCTGATGTTGTGCAGGGTGGCTAGGTCAGCTCATAAAATCAACCGGTACTTAGTACTTAACTTCAAACTAACAAGAAAACGAGCATACAGGCGGGATTATAAACAATTTATCAAAAAAAAAAACACAATCTAAAAATTTAAGGAACAATATATTTGCTACTAAGTTCTTTCTTTTTTTTTGAAAACACAGCAACGATCTATCTGGAGAAAAATGTTAAATTGAAATGTGGTTAGTTAAAGACAAAAGAATATTAAATGACTGTTAAAGTAATTGATAAATAAACAGAGTACAATATGGAGATTGTACGGAGACCAATTCGGTTGGTAATACTCGGTTCTGTATGCCTTACCACTAAATGCACTAAATACTACTTATCAAAGTGGTCACTTGACGTTAACTAAGCTAATTACAACTAGGTATGCGTGCGCTAATAGCTGCACTGATTTTAAATGTCGCAATGATAATATGCAGCAATGAATTGCCACAATAATTAAATCAAAAGACTCGATAAATTAATAAATTAGCAAAACTAGAATAAAGCTATTGAAAGCGTGGCTGTCGATGCTTGATTCATATTATAAAAAGATACGATTCAGAGCGGTTATTAATGAATGAAAAGAATAAAATTATTGAGTCAACGCTTGGCTTTTATTAAAAAGAAAGAAAAATCAGAGGATTCAGATGAACTAGTCCGATAAACCAGTGAATAAATGAAAATAAAATTGATTAGCTCTCTCAGAGCTTGGCGGTCAATGTTTGTTTTATATTAAAGGAGGAAAACTAAGAGCGATCGTATTAAACAGATAAATAAACGATAAAGCTTCAGTACAATACTCCAAATTCGGTCTTCGAACTCTGGTGGAGGCGCCGGGCATTTATAAATACCTCAGGTACTGCCTATCGATGGCCCCGAGAGAAGATCTAGCCGAGGTCTCGATAGCTTGGTGTCAAGATTGGCTGATAAGTGCTGCTGGTAAAGCCTGCTTCCAACCCACTAGAAGGGGTGATTCTAGCAGCAGGTCAAGGTAGTGGCCTCCGAGAAAGAGGTTGTACCCTCCGGAAAAAGGGTGGTCGCCCTCCGGAAAAAGCCCTCGATCGTGTGTGTGTGTGAGGGCTAACTATGAGAGATTCGACGGTCTAGGTCTTATATGACGAACGTGGAAGCCTCTAATGCAGCAGTATCTAGATCCCGATTAATCGGTCGTGTCAAAACACCAAGAGATTCCACAGAATATCCCCAATAAATAGGTTGAATTAAATCACAAATTAAATGTGGAGTCTCCATACGACTGTACTAGAACAGGAAGCTTCTCTCGTCGCCGACCGGTCAAACTAGAACGAACTCTCGATCGTTTTCGTCAATTTGCCTTTGCTTATTTCCGATTAAGAACGCCATAATTCTCGTTTATTAGGATGATATACGACGGCGGAAGCCACGAATAGTGAGCTAAAATTACATTTTTCAAGAAATGCTAGGAAATACTCTTACGAAAATGATAAACCTTCAAAAATCTAAATCGAGAGCGACAAACACGGATGGATAGCCCATCCCTATTATTTGGCATGAACCTCAAACAACTAGTCTGCCGTATAAAGCGAGAAATTTTATTGTAGCAGAGGTCCAAAAACGATCTAACGATCTTCAGAAATGGCGTCCGGTAATTGGTGCCCCGCAACCAAAGGGAACCCTTTGGTTTAAGGTTAGAAAATATGTCAACAAAATTAAAATATGGATCAACAAGTCAAATGCAGCCTATTTTCAGGCCAACAGAATTCTTAAAAATATAAATCGGTTCGTTGACCGTTCCACGGTAATGTGATACAAATAAAGCCAAGCTATCTTAATAATAATGTGCATCGCTTATCCACTAAAATAAATAGATTCACAACGTGTGCTAATACAAATATACAGGGTGTCCGGAAATAACATCGCCAAATTACAGAAGGTGATTCTACATAAGAAAACATGAACATTTTTTCATATGAACATGGGTCCGAAAATGCATAGTTTCCAAGATACAGGGTGTCAAACATTTTATAAAAAATCAGTTTTTTGTTAATATCTTAAATATGATTTTACTAATTTTGTTGATATTTGTCAGGGTTATCTGTAGTAATAAGGTGCTCATTTAGCCTTAGTTAGATTAAAAATACAAAGTTCAGTGGCGTCCTGGAGGGCATCATACCGAATATTATTGACAAAAAAAGTGTGCGCCGCTGACTTTTTCAAACATTTGATATTTTTTTCGTATTAAGCAACTAAAAATACAATATTTTTCATTCTAGAGTTGTTTTCGTATCTTGCGTTGTTTTCGATAAAAAAAGTAAAAACCGGTTTATTACATTTCCAAACTTTTTTGATAACATCGATATTTTTATTTATATCTTAAATATGCTTTTACCGATTTTGTTGAAATTTAATAGTTTTATCTGTAGTAATAGGCGGCTCATTTAGCCTTTACTAGATTAAAAATATAATGTCCAGTGGCGTTCCGGGGGCATCATACCGAATATTATTGACAAAGAAATGTGCACCACTGACTCTTTTAAACATTTTATATTTTTTTCGTATTAAGCAGATAAAAATACAACATTTTTGTTTCTTAATTTGTTTTTGTATCTTGCTTCGTTTTCGAGAAAAAAAATAAAAACCAGTTTATTACATTTCTTTAGGGCACAAAATTCTACATCAAACGCTGTAATAAACTGGTTTTATTTTTTTTCTCGAAAACGAAGCAAGATACGAAAACAAATTAAGAAACAAAAATGTTGGATTTTTAGTTGCTTAATACGAAAAAAATATAAAATGTTTAAAACAGTCAGTGGCGCACATTTCTTTGTCAATAATATTCGGTATGAGGCCCCCCGGGACGCCACTGGACATTCTATTTTTAATCTAATAAAGGCTAAATGAGCCGCCTATTACTACACATAACCCTATTCAATTTCAACAAAATCGGGAAAAGCATATTTAAGATATAAATAAAAATAACGATTTTATCAAAAAAGTTTGGAAATGTAATAAACCGGTTTTTACTTTTTTTATCGAATACGACGCAAGATACGAAAACAACTCAAGAATCAATATTATTGTATTTTTAGTTGCTTAATACGAAAAAAATATAAAATGTTTGAAAAAGTCAGCGGCGCACACTTTTTTTGTCAATAACATGCGGTATGATGCCCTCCGGGACGCCACTGGACTTTATATTTTTAATCTAATTAAGGCTAAATGAGCCCCTTATTACTACAGATAACCCTGCCAAATTTCAACAAAATCAGTAAAATCATTTTGAAGATATTAACAAAAAACTGATTTTTTATAAAAAGTTTGACACCCTGTATCTTGGAAACTATTCATTTTCGGACCCATGTTCATATGAAAAAATGTTCATGTTTTCTAATGTAGAATCACCCTCTGTAATTTGGCGATGCTATTTCCGGACACCCTGTATAGCTAACCTATACTTAAAATATAGTTAATTCATATTAGGAAAGTGGCATTTTCAAACGAATTGTTAGTAAATCAAAATAATAAATTTAGAAGTAATAAACCGATGCGTGCAAAATACAGCATCTTTTTTCCTAAATGCGGCATATAAATGAAATTTTAAAAATGTTTGCCATTGGCAAAATCGAACTGTTACAATACCTTCTCTGAGAATTTACAAATGACCAAAACTTCTTTGGATTCTCAGGAATGATATGCTCAGCTCTCTCCAAAAATACTACATAGTTCCTCTGTGCCAAAATCTTACATTGCGATCTGAGAATAGATAACTGCTCATAGTGAAACTGAGAACCTAATTTACAAAATTCTTTGTGCTCTTTTCTTCTCAATTATGCAATTTCTCACTTCGGCAGAAAAATAATTAGGAAAGTTTGAGCTTCTATACATTTTCAGGTACGAAATCATTCAATGCCTCCTTCAATATTTTAGAAAACAAACTAGTAGATTCATTTATGTTTTTATTTGAGAGAACCATTATTTAGAGATACAAAGTCTGAGTTCCGATAATCACGATAAGTTATCTCACAACTCAATTTGGGTACACGCTTCATTAAATTGTGTCCAATTTTATTTCGACGTTATGGCGTGTCATAACCTGGATCAAAGATGTAACATCGCCAAGGATCGCGTATGATATATAACTGATAAACCGTGTAAACAACACCCTTGGCAACACTTTTTAAAATGACGACGAACATTACAATTTTTTGATCCATATTTCCATAATGGCAGTCACGTGCTTACTTAACCACTCTTGTATTTTAAGATATGTTGGTTCGGAGCCCTAATCTATAATGCTTTCAGGGAAAAAAAATAGAAAGCCCTATATAACCAAAAACATCCTTTTAAATACGTTTTAGCCCAAGTTTATCTAAAATTTTACTAAACCTAAAACATATTACGGAGTTATGGCGTGTTTCTACTATGATCCATGTGTTTGTCTTTAATTTTCTTCTTTTTTGGTATTGCATGTAATTGCCGCTCATCTCCCTTTATTTTTTTATTTACGCAACCCTACCACACTTGATCACCAAATATGACTTTGTTTTATTATTTTTTGTTGTACTTTTAACCCATTCCATAGATACTGAGATGTTTATAATTTTATTTCATTAAGTTTGATAATATTTGTTATTTCAGTCAAATTCTTTGTGATGATAAGGACAGTGATTCGCACCATGGCCATCATGATGCTACCAAGTAAGTATTCTCCATACGATAGCGTTTAGCTTGTTAAACAATATTTCCAGAACAGCCTTTAAACTGTTTTGATGATCTCAAGTTAATATTTTCTGCGCCCTATTTGCAAGCTGGCAAACTTCCAGTAGGTCATCGAAAGTGACCGATCTAAAGTTATGAGAGTAAAATTTGCTATTATTCATGTATTATTATCTCGGGACCATTCGAACACACGAACGCAGTGCATTACAATATAGGAAATCTATTAATAATCAGGATGTTTCATTAAAAAAGATGTAACTCGACAACCACTAAACGAAAGTTAATTGGATTTAGAGAAAAACCATACATACATTTATTGCTATAATATTAATTATTTTATATTAAATTAATAATACCCTTTTCACAGCTTTGCTGACGACGTAGCTTTGGTTCAGTCTGAGTTTTTGTCAGATACAACTGTTACTGCATCTGACTTATGCTCTGACTTGAGCCTAAGATTACACGAACCCGAACCAGACTCTTGGACTCCGAATGTCGGGAAAGAAATTGCTCGGAAATTGAAGGAAAAAGAGGTGAAACGGCAGGAGCACATCTATGAATTTATTTTGACCGAAAAACATCATTGCATGACTCTACTGGTGATGCAAAAGGTAATAAGCCCTTTATTATGAAATTACTTGAATTTATTCTTTAGAATAAAAATATAGTATTTTGTTGCCGTGTTGTCATTCCCATTTGACTAAACGTCATTTTGAATACTAAAGATATAGTGCACGTCCTCACGTTAATCTTCTGCCGAGGCCACCCAGATCGCCAGACCTTTTGTCTATTGAACGTGTGCGATATTATGAGTAGAAATTAATCAATTTAGCCTATTCTCCAAAGACTTTGTAAGCTCTTCAGTATGAGGCAAATTTAGCACGAAATCGGTTACTTCGTCAAGCCAACCAACGTACAGACGCCTCGATGGGATTAAATTCGCTATTCATCCAATATGTTCATTTCAATTTTTAATCATTAATATATTTGACTATCCATGTGTATACAAGAGATTAATGAACTTAAATCATTCTTATTAAGTGTTCTAATATCTATTGTAGCGAAAGCTAGCGAAATATTAATTAATTAATTAAGTATGGCATTGTGCGCCATTTTGTAATGAAATACTATTGTTCAAATTTTTTTTTAGTAAATGATGTTCGTTTTGAGACTCGTTCTTATTTTTTTCAGGGGGTAGGTCGTCTCTTTTATTATCCGTAATTTGTTTGGGCGCCAGAGTTCCTAGAGACGATGCGAACTGAATATGAATACTTAAATATAAATAAATGTAAAGATAAAAATATCAGAAATTTGCCCTTATAATTCGCAATGTCTCACAGACCTCTATCCTGCGATAAATTAAAGAAGTAAATTAAAAACAAGTTATATATTAACTATATAATTAAATTATAATTATGATTGATGAAATTATTTGAAATGAAGTTTATCTGATGAATAAATTGAGTTAGTAATGAAAATTAATATTAATGTGACAGATTAAAAAAAGAGTGAAGCGTTATAATTGGTGTTTACAATATGTTTATCTTCTGATTGGCTAATACTTAGCTTGTCCAATTATTCTGTAACCATGCGATCGTATTGGGGCCTCTACTGGAACTGTTTCTGCCTGTTCCCAAGTTAGTATCTGTTGGGTTTATCGAGGACTTATTTGGTTCACGAAGTATTGATTCCCTTAGAATAGCTTAGAGTGGACGAACACCTGCTACTTGCCAAGCAATTCGGGGATGTTGAGTACATGTAAGAGGAAATAAACTAGTCTTAGACCTATGTCTATCGCTAATTAAATAATATGCAAGGAAATATCATGTGAACATCAGTGACACTGTTAAACACATGAGGATATGAGGAAGCAATTAACAAATTGAAAATTTCCTGGCAAAAGCAGATATAATCAGAAACTTGAATTACAAAGTCAAGTTGAGCAAAGATTATAAATAACTACTGTTCCTCAAGATACCCTTTTCTTTACTTTAAAAAATGACATTCAAAAGAAAATAATGACTGAAATTTAAAATTCAAAAGAAAATAATGGAATAACGTTCCAATTCCAATTCTCGATAAATTTAAATAAAAGGAAACTTTAAATTTGATAATAAACAGAGAAATAGAGGCACAACCTCTAGCAATGAGTCTTATGACTCAAAATAAGTAAGTACTATGACTTTACTTAGGCCCATGGCACCTAAACGAAAACGGAGCGCAATTGCGCCTCAGTCCAGTTAAAGATAAAGATAATATAATCACTATCTCGCATCGAGAAAGAAATTAAGATAAAAGATAAAAACCAGATAAATTTATATATGTGAGATTAACCTCTCATAAATGCAAAATAGTGTCGGTACATCAGGATTGAGACTAGACAGGGCAAGTGCTAATTATTATATGCTTGATGTAACAAATAAAACGAAAATTTAATTAAATGAGCCTGAAAAGAAAAAAAATATTAAAACCAGCAATACTATAATGAGGGAAAATTCGGAGAAATTCTACTGAAAATTCAATTTACTACCTTTGCAGGAATATATAGAATTTACTCCGAGAATTAACCCGAATAATACTGTTCAATTTGAATAAAAATACGTAAAAAATGTGCGTGACATCTGAACGATAAAATAATTACGTTCTCCTTAAATTTGGACTAAGCCTCTTTCAAATTACATGAATTTGATTAATGAGAGACGCAAATATTCACCAATAAATCGGTATTCTTACACAAAGAGGTCACGACAATAATTTAAAAAAATATTGAAGATGTAAGCTAATTAAAAGACATCAGGATTGAGACTAGACAGGGCAAGTGCTAATAATTATATGCTTGATGTAACAAATAAAATGAAAATTTAATTAAATGAGCCTGAAAAGAAAAAATATTAAAACCAGCAATACTATAATGAGGGAAAATTCGGAGAAATTCTACTGAAAATTCAATTTACTACCTTTGTAGAAATATATAGAATTTACTCCGAGAATTAACCCAAATAATACTGTTCAATTTGAATGAAAATACGTAAAAAATGTGCGTGACCACTGAACGATAAAATAATTACGTTCTCCTTAAATTTGAACTAAGTCTCTTTCAAATTACATGAATTTGATTAATGTGAGACGCAAATATTCACCAATAAATCGGTATTATTACCCAAAAAGATCACGACAATAATTTAAAAAATATATTTTGAAGATGTAAGCTAATTAAAAGTGGAATATAACAATGCTAAATTCTTGCTTTAGTCAAATAAGACTAAACGAATCATAAACAAATAATATTAATTATGTATTTAAAAATGAAAGAATTAGTTATATATATTGCAAGATGAATTAAATATTTCAAGATTAAAGACCAGCACTTACCCGTCAACGTCTCAACAGAAGATAAAAGATCTCGTATTTAAAATTCAAGACGTTGGACAAAATTATGATTACCGATGTTTTATTGGCTAATTTATAACATGTGATCAACACTATAAATCACGTAGCGTCAAACCATAGAAATACCCAATATTTAATATAGTAATCTATAGTAAATTAAATTCATGAATTGTAGGTATAAAATAGCGTACTGCGCTCCTAAAATCGCTAACCACACGAGATAAGCCCATTGGTGAATAGATGTCACTGGCGACTTAAATATTAAATATCGAAAATCATTTGCAATTGAACCGAAATTCTAGTGTAGCGGAATAAGCATATATTTCGTTACGCTATCACTATATTTATTTCATTTTATAAGATTCCTATAAGAACATGCATGTAGCAGTACGAATATTTCATATTTTTAGAATGGAAATTTGGATAATGATTTTGAATCCTAGCGGACGTTTTTTTGGGGCGATAGTAATAGGTTCCACTAGAATAGAATTCCATTTAACGTTGATCATACATTTATACAACTTATTAATACTCAAATTTAACAAGTTGGAGGTATTCACTATATTCTTAGGCAAGGATTTTGGCTATGATAAGATATTTTGTTAAATATTATTTTAACTCTTGAAATTTTTATTATAGTAAACACTTCTTCATTTTAGATTTTTGTGGAAGGATTGCAAAAGTATTTCAATCTTGGTCCAAATCTAGAAAGAATGTTTCCACGGTTAGGAGATTTAACAGAACTGCATTTGGAACTTCTCTCAAGGCTTCGGCAGAGGCAGAGAGAGAATCCTGTTGTTAGCTCTATTGCTGATATTTTGTTAGAACAATTCTCAAAGGAACATGCGACCAAGTTAAAATCTGCTTACGGTAAGACCTTTTTTTATTCGAAGTAATAGCGCAAGAGATCCTGATAGCGACTGACCTTACATATAGCCATATACAGCTTGACCTGTAAGTATGGTGCTCGGTGTTTTATATATTTTATCGTGTTTTATTAAAAAGGTAATAATGATGTTTTGTATGATAGTGTGAGTTGAATAAAGTTAACTAAGCAATAGAGTGCGATTTTGACGATTATTGACTGAAAATTAGTTTTCAATCTTCATTTAATAGTTCTTTGGTTTACTAACAAAAACTCAAATTCCTGCAATTAATGTTCGTTTTCGTTGTATTGTGAACTCGTCAGCGATGACAACGTACTGATGTTCAGTTTATTTTAAAGCTTCTTAATGGTTCGCAGTTACTTCGTAATATTAATTTCAATACTTTCCACAACACTAATTATGGCTTTTATAGCCCGATAAGGCGCTGTCACATTTTGTTCAAGACTTATTTATTAAAAGCCAGAAAACTTTTTACGCTAGACATAGACAGAACAGAATAGACACATGATTTTACATCCACTAAAAACATGACAGATGACATATATGCAATGTTGCCACTTTAATTCCTTGAGATACTACCAACACCCCCACTATCTCAAAGAATTAAGACAGCATTCCTAACTTCTGAACAAAATATGAATGCTTAATTCTTGGTAAAGCCTTGGCTAATATATCAGCTACCATTTCATTAGTCTGCTGATATTAATAGTAATGACATTATTTGCAACACATTCTGTAATAAAATGGTAACTAACATCAATGTGGATTTGTGGCCAATTTATGTGCACTATGGTTATCATTAAAAACCATGACAGAATTATTAAAACCTATTAACTCATTTAAAAGTTTTTTAAATAGACTGTTTCCTTTGAGGCTTCACAAAGACCTATGTATTCTGCCTCAGTGCTGCTTAATGCAGTTGATTTTTGTTTTAAACTCGGCTATGATATAGGTTCCCCTGATAGTTTGAAAACATACCCTGAATATGACTTTCTGTCACCGTCATTTGCCCAATCAGAGTCCACAAATCCTTCTAAGTTATAATCACTAACATTGGTTTTTGAAAAACATAACTTAAAATGCTTGGTACCTTTTAAGTACCTAAGTATTCTCTTGGCACACTGCCAATGATACTCTGAATAGCAATTATTGAACTGACTCAAGTAATTAACTGCAAATGTGATATCTGGTGCATTATAAGATCCTTTACACAATTAGTGCACTATATAAAAATCGGCCTTTCCCATTGGTCGATCCGCATGACCCTCCGCTCGCTTCGCTCGCTACGGGGGCTCAAGAAAAGGAAACTAACCAGGTGCTAACCCAATCTAACCCAAGACATACCCAAAATCAAGAAAAAAAGCTGTTTAGAAACATAATCTTTAAAAAAATATAAAAAAAGC
Organism: Pissodes strobi; assembly: GCA_016904865.1. Taxonomy (NCBI): domain Eukaryota; kingdom Metazoa; phylum Arthropoda; class Insecta; order Coleoptera; family Curculionidae; genus Pissodes; species Pissodes strobi. The sequence goes on along the minus strand of MU182291.1, from coordinate 171,990 downwards.
AACAGGGTTCGAACCCGCGTTTTCCAGGTGAGACCCAACGATCTAAACCTCTACACCACAAGAGCTCTCGATAGAAATCGATTGCATCACGCAGACATATCGTAATACGAGATGGATCGACCAATAGGAGAGGTCGATTTTTACATAGTGCACTATTTGTGTAAAGGATCTTTAAATGCATATCTGGTCTAGTTAACACTGCTAAATACCTGGGGCTTCCCCAATGAGTTTCTGATATGACAAATTATTTAAGTCCAAATCAATATTTTCTACCTTTTCTGCCCTATATTCTATTCATGCCAATTTTTTTCAAAACCTGATCTATATAATCTTTTTGATCTAAATAAATGACATTCTTCTTATATTCCCTAGAAAGTTTAACCCCCAAACAGTGTTTGGCTTCACCAAGGTTCTTTATATCAAATTATGAGCCTAGCTTTAATTTTAAACATTCAATTTCTTTGAAATTATTTCAAAAGACAAAAAAAAGAGCGAGTCTGTTAGTTCTCGAGACACTGATGTGTAAACATATCTTATATCGGCATGGACAAATTTTTGAACAGCGCTCGTAAAATCACTGCTATTATTAGGTCACAGCCGCTTGCACATTTCCGTCCTCATCCGCTTGCACATTTCCTTCCATTTGCCGATATTTACCCTCATACCACCGCGTAAGATGTTTACACATCAAAAATCATCAACATACAATGCCACCAAGGTTAACGAATTCATGTCCCTATTTATAAATAAACAACATCCATGTTTTGACTTAATATATTCCAAATTAGACAAAATTTCATTCATCCTAGCCTGTCATGTCCTTGATGATTGTTTTAGTCCATAGACTGCCTTTTTTAATTTATACACTTTGATTTCACTGTTTTTAATATCAAAATCATGGAACAGCCAGTTCCATATAAACAGGCTATTCAAGAAAATCATCAAAAAATGCAGCTTTTACATCTAAACTTACCAATAATCTTAGAGAAGTGGAATGTCTCACTACAGGTGCAAACCCTTCACCATAGTCAATACCAGCTTTCTGTACACAAACTTTTGCCACTAGACACAGCAGTGTCACTCACTTTTGTCTTGAACACCCACTTGCATGGTACAACGGCGGACGAATCTGGTACACTATCGATGAGTTCCCAGGCAACATTGGCTTCAAAGCACTTGACCTCCTCTGTCATGGCCTCTCTCCATAGTTCAGCATCTGCCCTTGACCTGGCTTGCGTCACAGACTGGATCACCATTTAAACAGAATCCAAGATCTTGCACACATGCATAGGTTACATAGTTCTCAAAATGTTTTGGCTCAAAATCATCAATATCATCTGCCCTTGACATGGCTTGCTTCACAGACTCCGGATCACCAGTTAAACAGAATCCAAGATCTTGCACACATGCATAGGTTACATAGTCCTCAAACTGTTTTGACTTTATCTTCCTTTGAGATCTCCTAACTTCCCAGTTTTCTGTTTGTAGAGTGTCATCAGGCACTTCCCCCACAAAATCTTCATAATCTCCATCTGAGTCAAACTCTAGAAAATTTTGATTGGACGAGCCTTGAGACAAGTCTCGCTGATTTACTTCAGCCCCCACTGAACCAACTGATTCCTGTGGTTCACAAAACAGTAAGTGGGATGGTTTAACTATTTCTTCAATGACATCTCTGCTTATTACAATCTTCTTCTCATCACGATCATACGTTCTATAGCCCTTTATATGATCACTAAATCCCACTAAAATCATTCTCTTTGACTTCTTTTCCCACTTAAGACGTTTCTCTTTCGGCACCAAAACCATACCCTTACTTCCAAATATCCTAATCTGACTCACATCTGGTTTCCTGTTGCGCCACTTTTCATAAGGGGTAGTTGCGACTCCAGAGACTGTAGATCGATTTCTGAGGTACACTGCAGTAGTCAGAGCTTCAGCCCAAAAAAGCTTCTCAAGCTACCAAACACCGAGCCTTTTCAACTAAGATACGGTTCATCCTTTCACTCATACCATTCTGATGTGGAGTGTACACATTTATTTCTTGATACAAGATGCCATGCCTTTTATAAAAAATCTTGAATTTGTTACTATTAAATTCACTACCTTGGTCACTGCGAAAAATCTTAATTTTAGTACCTCTTTGATTTTCCACAAAGTTCTTGAACCCCCGAAACTTTTCAAAAACCTCGTCCTTACCCCTTAAGAGATGTCACGCCCATTGTATTATGTCTCCATGTATTACCTTCAATGGGCAATCACTCTTAGTCCTTGAGCCTTTAAATTCAAACCCTGCTACTAATCCATTTTTCATTGAATTTATATCTCTATAATTTAAATGCCCAAATCGCCTATGCCAGTCTTCCCCGTAAACTGCCAAGCCTGCTAAATTTAACTGTGGCTTCTTGAAATTTAGTTTGTCAACATTGTCCACTAAATTAGCCTTAGCTGACCAATTTTATTATAAATGTCACAGCCCTTTAGATAAAAAACAACTTTATTATGTTTTTTTATAAGTTGACTCATCGATAATAAGTTTGTCATCAATTATAGTACATAAAGAACATTATAAACTTTGTCAGAATGCTCCTCCTCACCTATTGTTGTGATTTACACATCACCAGAACACTATACCTAACCTGGTATTATTTGCCACTGTAATTTTCTTCACTGGTAATTCTTTATTGACATTTACGAGCCAGTCCCTCCTTGATGTAACATGAACACTACATCCTGAGTCCACATACCAATCTGAATTGTTGAAATTCCCTGTCAGAATCACTGCATTAAAGGCGTTGGATGAATCCTCATTCTGCATTTTATTTTCTGGACACTTGTTCATAAAATGCCCCGTCTTTTTACATTTAAAACAGGTAACATCTTTGTTAAATCTTTTTACACGATCATTAGCACTATTTCTAGTTCCTTTGCCAAACCCTTTGCATGCAGCATTACTACTTGCGCCACCTCTGTTCCCTCTGCCAAACGGTGAATTTACGAACGCACCAGCTGATGATCGATTATTGTCAGCACCACCTATAGATGCATGTCCAACAATCTCGATTTGATGGAATCTGCAGTAACATCAATTCCTGCATGCTCAATAGCAATTACCATAGGTTCAAACTTGTTGGTCAAGCATTAAACTTCCAAGTAACTCTTGACTTAGCTGAAAATCACATCTTTCAAGCTTCTGAGACGTATCTATTACCTGGTTGACATAATGCACCATCGACTCGCAATTATCAAGCCTGAATGATATCAGTTTCCTTAGCAAACCAATCTTACGTGCAAAACCTGAATCCTCATAGAGCCTCTTCAGCTTTTCCCATACTTCCTTGGCGGAACTAGTATCTTTTACATGAATAAAAAGCGATGAATCTAAGGTTAAAATTAATTTGGCCTTGGCTTTGCCTACCAAAACGGTATCTGTCTCAGAACCATCGAGACATTTCGATAGTCCCTCCAAAAAGACCGGTAGACCGGCGGCCCAGTTCGACACTGAATCGGCTGCTTCCTATCGATTAGGTTATGTTTTCTCTGTACCTATTTTATTCAACAAATTACATTTGTTACTATCATCGAGGTTACTATACTTATTTTGTATATTTTGTTTGCTGTTGTTTTCATTGATTTTAAGATTGCTTATACAATTATTGTATTTACTATATTGAAAATGAATTTTTCGTTGAAATAAATAAATAAAATAAAAATAAAATAAAATAAATTATAATACCGTTTTAATAAAACATAAAGGGCCTATGTGATTTGTGTTTGAAAGTCTTTCTTCAAGCAATACATTGAATCATTTGAAAATATTTGGTGAATATGTTAATTACGTTTTTGCTTCAAATTTACGTAGTTCTGTGATCAACTTTAATTTTTAGGTGAATTTTGCAGCAGACATCGGGACGCGGTCGAAATCTACAAATATTACGTTCAACAAGACTCGCGTTTTGGCGAATTTGTCAAACACTGCCAAACTAATCCGCTTCTAAAAAAGAAGGGTATCCCTGAATGTATATTGTTCGTTACCCAAAGACTTACCAAATATCCTCTATTAATAGAACCTCTAATAAAAACTAGTAAAGATAATAAACAGGAGCAAGAAACACTACAGAAAGCCCTATCTTTAGTTAAGGAAATCTTAGTAGAGGTTGACGCACAGGTTGCTGAAAAAGAGAAAGAAGATAGAAAGTTAGACATATATCATAGAATAGATGCAAAATCGTTTACGATACATAGGGGGCACAAATTTAAAAAGTCGGACATTCTTCAAGGCAACAGGTCTCTCAAGTTTGAGGGGGTTGCAATGTTGATGCAGGGCCGGGGAAAGATGCAAATTGTCTTGGTTATTGTACTGACCGACGTGCTGTTTTTTCTGCAAGAGAATTCCACCAAGTATAGCTTTTTTACTCCGGATAATAAGGTAATTAATTAACTAAATAATTCAAATTTTAAAATATTAATATATTCACATTAACACACTTTCTGAAAGCAATTCAAGTTTTGATTTGGTTTTACCGGCTTCAGAAATGGCTCGCCTGAGGTTTTAGGATGAAAGATACTAATCGGCAATTAACTTTAAACTGACTAATAAAATCCACTAAATTTGAATTCGAAATTCACCCGTGCGCTGAGTTTTTAAAGCTTACACATATTAGTCTCGCCTATTGCTTCTATTCATTTATCTATATATACAACCGAACCTCAATCCGACGTGAATACCATGGTCCGACCTGACTTGTTGTACCAAGTCTGTCGTTAAATCAACTAGACCGCGGCTGCCTCTAAAAGAGTACCTTATGCAATTATTAAGCTTGAGAAAATACAATGATTCTTGATTTTATAACTTATCTGGTCAACTTAGATTTTTCTTCATAAAGTTTTAACAGTGTCGATTGAAGACATTTCATTTCAGACGAGTTGATTCCTGTGAAAATGTTCTATCACTTTATCCGAAAATTCTTTGGATGAGATTTTGAACAAGACCAGTTTTTTCACTATTCGAAAAATATGCCATCCCCTCCTTAAATTTGATCAAATACCTGGCATATCTGTATGATCTCAAATGATTTTTTTTCTTTTATTTGGATTAAATCTATCTTTAGGCAAGGAAAAGCACCTTTATATGGTAATACATAAATATAAATAAGTATCTAATGTATAACGTGTAAATTATCACAATCATTTTTGGTTTTTCTACTTTACACCTAATTTTTAGGTCAGTTTAGGATTCAAGTTATAAGAGACCAGTTTTAAATATATTTAGCTAATTGACTTTTGCTTTGTAAAATATTTCAATACTAAGAGATTAGTTACATAAGGGTACAGCTGTAAGAATGGTAAATTATATAATATGCATTTAAGCAAAGACATATAAAAAATTTATATGTCTTTGCATTTAAGGAAGTAAAACAAGAAGAACTTGGTACTGCTTTGAACTTAAAATGCAGATTAATAATCTTCATTTTCAAAATGTCCAAATTGACTTGCAATTATTTAAGTCTGTTAAAATTATGCAAATAAAGAAAAAATAACCTGTAAAAACATCAATATTTTCGTATCCGGACAAAATATCGAAAGACAAATTATCGAAGTACAAATGATCGAATGGACAAATGATGGAATGGACAGGTGATCGAATGGACATTTTATCAAATGGACAAATGATCGAATGGACAAATGTTCGAAAGGCAAATGATCGATTTTTTTTCGAAATCACAGTCTTTTTTCAAAATAAACATACTTTTTAGATAAATATATTTTTTTATTAACTATGCATTATTTTGTAAATAAAACATATATTTTGAATTACAAAACTAATTAAAATATATTAATGTTTTACACACCTTTTAACAATTCTATAAAACTATATATATTTACATATAAATATTTACTGCTAAATTATTTAAGAATCCTATAGCATTTTCTACTGAAAATTGTTTCATTACATTTTTGATTTTCTTAAAACAAGTGCTTCGTATTTTTTCTTTCTTGGAGTTGCTAGTTCTCCCGACTGTAATTGTGCAATTTTCATTTCTGTTAATGACTGTTCTCTTTGTATGTCTTCTATAAACTTCCATATAGTTTGATGATAAGCATATAACTGGCTCTCAAATGTCATGCGCCATCCTTCGATATGGTTGTTAGTTTTTGGTATGTCGTCATCAATTATTGAAGAGTAGCAGTTCCACATTCCAATAGGAAATATGGCTTGTCTTTTGCGATTTCTATTTACTGGTCCAATCCATGTTTGCTCGAAATAGTCCACTACCTCGTTTGCTTCTTCAATTATGGTTTCGGCGACTGCATTAAAAAACATTTAACGTATTCCGCTGGTATAAAGGCCAATGCTACCAAGAGTTTCATTTGTTGGGCGAATTCTCCTTTGTGTCATATTTTTTTTTAAAACCAGAACTTTGCATTTTTCTATACAAGGCTTGACTAAAATGAAAAAAAAAGAAACATCTCCGAATATTAGACATTATTAGATTAGATATTATTTTATATGGAGGAAAAGTAATACTTTTTATGGCGCGCTCGTGTTTAACAGCCGAACGGAGTGAGGCTGGTAATAGAGGGCAAGCCATGAAAAGTAACTTTTCCTCCAAATAAAATATGCGGTTTTTTCTTCAAATGTCGACAAATTAATGTAAAAAGTCTCTTTTTAATAGTAATAATAATTATTATTAAAGATAAGTGGGTTCGCAAGGCGGCTTAGACCGGTGCGGTGTCGGTGAATAGGCTCAGGTTGTTGCTATAGTAATGTAAGCTGTCAGTGGACACTGTCAACAATAATTATATTTTTAAAATTGCGTTTTCGATTGCGTTTTAATTCCGTATTGATAAGCAGTTATTGAGTAAGTTCGATTAAATAATAACCAATTTGTTCCCAAATTAGTGATTTTTAGAAATGCAGTCACACATTGAATGATAAATACAAATTTTAGTTTAATAACTCTTGAGTTGTTGACGCTTATTTTGATGTTTGCTTGTATTGCATCTATGTTGCTATGATAACACTTTTACCACAGCTTAGTATAACAATCAGCTGGAAGTCTCTCGGCCGGCACCATTGAAATATTAGCCCGGAACAGAAAAAGATGCAAGATAGGCGAAACTCGCGCTGTCGCTCTCGCACCGGGGAGAGAATCCAGCGCCGTATTAAGGATATTTTATTTTTGAATTACAGTACCGTATTTTCAGGTTATTGGTTAAACTCGGGTGCTAGGTGCTATGCCGATTATTAGTGATTATCGTATTCATGAAGGAAAAATAAATTAATAAACATATTGGAACAATGCAAAGACACTATCTATTTAAGAAGAGTTATACATGGTGTAATTTCACAAGTCGAAAAATAAAACAAACATAAAATATGGTCAAACCACAAATAAACATTAGGTAATTAAATTAAAATAAATACAAAAATACATACATTTGAAAGGAATCAGTAAAAAATGCAATGATTACATGGGTATTTTGAATATTTTACAATTTTATTATTTATTTCTTAACAATAGATACACTATTTTGAGGGCGAAGCGAAAATAAATTGACATCAAAAACGTTTGTGACTAAAAGTACCTACACTATAATAATTATATTGATTCCTCCATATGATTAATTTTTTTTTATATTTTTAAAATTAAAGTTAATATTTTTATAAAATGCGAACTCTTAAATATAATTTTTACTCCGACTGCCTTGATAATAGGCAAAAACGCACTAACAACTGCTCTTGAAAACTGGACATTTCAAACATCGCGTGAAATAGTATATTATATACCTAGGTTGAGAAGTAAGCCATTATTTACCGAGCACTTTTATATCCTGAGGCGCGGAGCGCCGAAGGATATAATGTGCGAGGTTAATAATGGCCTTCTCAACCGAGGTATATATAGAATTTTTTTTACTACTAACACTGATATATTACCATATTTGATTCGATTTGATTTTTATATTAGTCATTTTCTACTTATTTTTCAAATAGTTCGAAATATCAAGTAGCCTGGAAGTTCAGTTGTCTAACTGACAGATATCGTAACAAGAAGCGTTTTTTCGCGAGCTAACTACAATTAACCACGGCATTCTAGAGGATACTACTTTGTTTTCACGAGGATTAATTTAATTGTGGTAAGTTTCGTGACGTCACTATTACATCATCATTTTTCAACTACGGCTTACTACAACTTACATACGTGACGAGGTGTGGTACTCGAGGTTTGATGGAGTCATGGCGGATTAATTTTGAAACGTTAAACATGTGAAATGTTTGTTTTTCCATTCTGAACAAGTTTGTAAATTATACGTTCATGAAATTCTTCTATAGAAGCCTCATACGCATCGGAATTCCTACACGTGCCCCAAATGGGATTTGGGCAGCATAAAGTATCCTGAACATATTCATCGAAAAAATACCATTAGTTTGCTTTTCTCCAGAGGCCACCATTATGTCATTGAAAATATGAGTAAACGTTCTGCACTGATCAAACTGATCATTTTCAAATAAATATGCAAAATATCTATATTCTTTTCTAGCAATGCAAGATCTAACTACGGTATTTTGGCGAAGACAGAAGCAGACAGTACAATTTGTGGTGGGGTGCCCGCTTGGCACTTACTTCAGTATTACTTGTAGTTAACCGTGGTTACTCGCCAAAAAACGCTGATAATCTCCTGACAGCTCCATACATACAAAGTACCTTCTCTCCATCTAAATTTTGACAAAATCGCATTATTAATAAGAATATTATGGGGAGTCATGAAAAGTGAGTCATACTGTATATAATTTTTTTACTAATAGCACTGATACAATCCTTATCATTATTTGAATTGATTAGATTTTGAAATTAATCATTTCCTACTCATTTTTCAAATAATCCGAAATGACAACTAATTGTCAAACTAACAAGTTTGACATTTTGATATTTTCCGTTTCCGTTTCATTATTGACCTAGGTTTTTTTTAATATTATTATTTACCTAGGGTGAGAAATGTTACTTCTCATTTGAGGAATGGAGTAAATAATGGTGATTTATCATGTTAGTAGTAAAAAAAATATACTTTGCATACGACGTGGGCAAAGTGTACTTTTCACACGCTTATGCGGGTATTTAGATGAAAGAGCTTCTTCTCCGTTTTAGAGCTTCGCCCTCAGATCTGTAAAAAAGTGGGCTCAATTTTAGAGCTTCACCCCCCCCAGAAGCCCCTTTTTGCAAAACTGTAGAAAATTGAACTCTCATACCAGGGGCCCCCTTTTAAGGCTTGGGGCCAATTTTAGGGCTTCGCCTCAGGGGGCTCCATTTTTTTATCTGTAAAAAATGGGACTCCCGTATCATAGGCCACATTCTAGGGTTTTGCCCTCCCTGGGGCCCCATTTTAGGGCTTCGCCCCAGGGGGAGAACCTCTTTTCCAAATGTGTCAAATATGAGACACCCACGCCGGGGGGGCCCATTCAAAAGATTCGCCCACCAGGGGCCCCATTTCAGAGCTTTGGGCCTTAAGGAGTCCCAATTTAGGGCTTCATCCCCGGATGCTCCCTTTTCCGAATATGTCAAAAATGGGTCCCCCGGGGGAAGGCAAAGCCATAAGAGGAGACGGCCGATGAATGGCGCCTTTTTCCAAACATATAAAAAGAATAACTCCAAAATTTAAGGGCGAAACACTAAAAGGACGCCACGGGTAGGGTGTTGTCCCAGCCCTGGCATGTCAATAGCTACTCATTAACTAGTTACACAAATTGCTGTAGAAGTGTTTGTATGGTCTTTGTAAACTAGGTATATATCTGATAAATATTATTTGCATTCGTAGAAAAAAGTACAGTATGTAACGCGTGTGAAAAATCACTTTTCACACGAGTGTGAAGTTTGATGGCACGAGCCGTAGGCGACATAAATTGCACTTCAACACTTGTTGCACAATATACTATTACTGCAAATATTTTGAGAAAATTCTCACTTTTTCCGTCGAGTGTGCTATGAATGGTTATGGAAACCGAAGATAAATAAATGACAGTTGTGCGTTTGTTACATTGATTTGTATAGGAGTGGATAAGCAATAAATAGACCAAACATGGCAAATTTACGACCGCGAAATGTAAACAAAGAAACTTCAATTTGGACTTGCGCATTAGAAAATTAGTAGGAGCTAGCTGTTGCACCGTGAAGGTAAATAGGCAGGCCCGGACTTCGAAAGTGATTATTTCACCAAATATTCGGTAGAGGAGTCTTGCCGATTGGGAAATGGGCCCCAGTTAGCATAGTGAAACAAACAATAAGGTATAAATAAGTAATACTTATAATAACTAGACTTACTTGAAATAGGAGATGCCGGGTATTTTGCCTCGAATCGAACTAGAATTATTAACTCAAAACGCCGCGCCGTCAAAACGAAAACACGTCAGAGACAAAAGCCAAGTTCGATCCTGACCGACGCCTGCTGAGACGGCAAGTGTTTTAGTGCGCATGACAAAACGGTATCACCTTTGTTTACGTTTTTCCATTTTGCCTCGATTTTGTCATGCGCAGAAACCTGTTTTTTCGCCCATAGGTTGCCACTTTTGAGTAGTGCGACAGGCGGCTATTGCTTATCCACTCCTATACAAATCAATGGTTTGTTACAGTTTGTTGCTTGCATTCCTGTTCTAAATATGCCCGAAGCCCGAATACAATATGTCAAAACTGACAGTCATTTGCAAATTTCAGAATAAGTATAGAGAAATATGTGCATTTAATTTATAAAAATGGGGCTGTAGAAATAGTTCTGTGTGTTTTTCGAGCGCAAAATAATATTGCCGTTTTCGAAAGATTACAGTAACATTCTTTGTCAGGCGGTAATCCGTTACTTTGCGCTTTAAACATACAAATAACTATTACCAGTGTATAATTACGAAGTAAGTTGATGACATAAAGAATGATGGCATGATATGACAAAACATTCATTGCTTTGCACAGACATGCCCATAATATACAATAAGAATATTCAAGTTGAAATGTGGACCCAACAAAATATCACAGCTTTGTACTAAGCCGAGAAAATATTACATATATCGTAGTTATAATTAGATACTTACCTCTTTTTATCAGTAGGAAACCGAAAGAAGCTCCTATCACAATTATATTTTTTATTAATACATCCTTTAGCGGCACAAACGTGTCCCATCTTTGAGAAACTCATGATATCGCTAGTTATAAAAACACGAAATCGGTATCAACACTTTTAACTACGCCTATGTTCAATTAATTCAAAATCTAAGGAACAAATAGCCGCTACCGACGCTAGTGCCGTGATCTTCCCCATAATGGCGCCATGCGCAAGGATCGGCGCAAACCGTTCTCACGAGCGGAGTGTCCTAGCTGATTGTACTAAGCTGTGCTTTTACCTCCGCCGGCGGAAAAGTGAAAAGTAAAGCTCCGGCGGAGGAAAAACGAAACTTTACGGCCGCCTACACAGTCGAGTAATGACGGATTTACTGTCGTTTGAAGAAAAAAACTGTTTTTATGGCGCTAACCATTGTCATTTCGAAATCTATTATGAATCTGGGACAAGTTCTGGAAATAAACTTTTTACAGCTTCCAGTAATCCGATGTATGTCTCCTTGGTCTTGTTTGGAAGCAGTGTATACTTGGAAAAATATTTTAGGACTTGTTTTGAAAGCGCCATATAAACATGTATTATTTGCATTTGCAATATTCCAAGATTTTCTTTTGTCCTGAAAATAATAATTCTGTCTTTCCCAGGCCCTGCATCGAACAAAATGAAAGGTTCGCCTTTGTTCGTCATTTTTATATTTACCTGGGATATCCAAATCTTTCAGGTTGTTTGGTATTATTGGTTCCATATTTTTCCTTGTTTTCTTCCGCCGTACTATTCGCTTGAGACTATTCACTCTTGGTAAAGCTGCTGCGGTATATTAGTCAACATCTGAGGATACTGCCGAAATGATATAATGCGCCGTATCTCTGGTTGTTTTGGCAGACTTTAATTTTTTTTTTACCTTTAAGGCTTGAACTCTTGAAACTTGGGTACTTTCCTTTATGATGGTTTCTCCTTCCGTGATTACTCTGCCTCTACATTTCCGCTGGTTAAAGTACTCACATTTCCAGTATGTTTTTTGTTCTATCGATTTATCGTGTATATACAAATATCCGTTTGGAGTCATTTTGGTTTTGCCTTTTTGGCTAGTTAAATATTGTAAGTAAAGCCATTTTAGATTTGCTATTATGATTTAAACTGAATTATTTCAAATTTGAAAGCAGATTGACACATTATAATTGACATTTACTTCAACGTTAAGGTTACCTAATTACTCTACTTACATTTTGTTATTAATTTGATATAACTACATTATAAAAATTCGCGATTTTTTACATTATTATTAATATTAATGCATTAAAAAAGTAAATTTAAAAGAAAATAAATAGGCGGAAATTATTTTTTATTCACATTTTTTTATAATTTTGTATATATTTACACATAATTTTATTTTATTTTGGTTATCTTTGTTTACCTTTGGTTTGATTGGGTTAATGTCCGGTTGTTTCGCATTCCCATTCTCGGTGCGTTTGCGCTCCGATCCATATTTGGCTCAAAAATCAAACAATTTTTGTCCATTTGATCATTTTTCCGTTTGATCATTTGCATTTCGATCATTTGTCCTTTCGATCATTTGTTCATTCGATCATTTGTCTTTCGATCATTTGTCCTTCGATTATTTGTCTTTAGATATTTTGTCCTAGATTCAATATTTTGATAGCATGTTAAGTACAGGGTTATCCAACGAGGACCAGATAAGACGATTTTTTTATTTTCCCTGTACTTTTATAAAAAAAACTGAAATAGCCATCTTATGTAATTTTCTCCCGCGAATTCGGATATGTTCAGCAAAAAACAATTGAACATCAAATAAAAGTGCTAGGGGTCACTTTTGATATTTTTTTTAAATGGAACACCCTGTATGTTAAGTACAGGGTTATCTAACGAGGACTAGACAAGACGATTTTTTGACTTTCCCTGTACTTTTATAAAAAAAACTGAAATAGCCTTCTTATGTAATTTTCTTCCGCGAATGCGGATATGTTCAGCAAAAAACAAAAGTGCTAGGGGTCACTTTGATATACATTTTTGGACACTCTAGAAAAATCTAAACACATTTTGTATATAATATCCTATACCTATCTTTAGCTGTTTACCAAATATTGACAGTTGAAAGACGGGTATTTTGACACTTTGACAGGCTCTAAAATCTAAACCGCACGAGATCAAAGAAAACGGTTTGCACATTACTATCTTAAGTTTTCATAAACTATCGAATGACAGTATCTTCGAATTTAACCTGCGGATAAAATTAATCGGAACTTTTAAACCTCCGGGTAAATTCAAAGTTGCTACCATTCGATAGCTAATGAAAACCCAAGATAGAAATGATGTGCAAACCGTTTTCTTTGATCTCGGGCGGTTTAGATTTTAGAGCCTGTCAAAGTGTCAAAATGCCCGACTTTCAACTGTCAATATTTGGTAAACAGCTAAAGATAGGTATAGGATATTTATTATAGACAAAATGTGTTTAGATTTTTAGTAATATACAGGCTGTTCCATTTACAAAAACATCAAAGTGACTCCTAGCATGTTTATTTGATGTTCAATTGTTTTTTGCTGAACATATCCGAATTCGCGGGTGAAAATTACATAAGATGACTATTTCAGTTTTTTTCTATAAAAGTACAGGGAAAGTAAAAAAATCGTCTTGTCTAGTCTTCGTTGGATAACCCTGTACAACCATATGCATTTGCAATCTGCCTTGTAATAATTTTAATATTTAAACAGGATGCTACAAATTCGTTTCTTTGTTTGGGTATCTCAAAAGCCGTAAGTGATATAGTTCGCCCAGCCGTTGTTGACCCTCGAAACGCATGCAATTGCATGCCTTTCGAGGGTCAACAACGGCTGGACGAACTATACGAAGTTGGTTAAATTGGGGCAAAGTTGGGCAACTTGAGGGTGAATGACATGTCGAGAAATTTAGGAAATTTCGTCTACTTCTGGAATTATTCGTAAAAATCCTAAAAATCAGCTCTTTTATTTTAATTTTTTTCTGCCTTTGTTTGAAGAGATAAAGTAAAATAAATGTCACATTATTATTGCCACTTTTCTCCCCTACAAGATAGCAGTATCAAATTTTAAATCCGACTTTCAACTTTTGGGCCCCCTTCACCAACTTAATTTTTTTTAAATACGGACCTGGATTTTTTATCTAATTTTTTAAGCCTTGGATCTCCCAAAACAAAGGATGTATCACACTTGTCTGATAGTGGTAGCAAATGCTGTCATATAAATAAAATCGGTTCAAAAGAGATCGCCCCATCGCTGTCTAACACATTATCTCTTATGGAAAAATATAGATTTGTTGATTTATTGATAAGTGTGATATATCGTTGATTTTGGGAGACCAAAGGCTTTGATAAAATTAGATAAAAAATCCAGGTCCGTATTTAAAAAAATTAAGTTGATTTAGCATTTGATACTGCCATCTTGTAGAGGAGAAAAAGTAGCAATGATAATGTGACATTTATTTTACTTTATCTCTTCAAACAAAGGCAGAAAAAAATAAAAATAAAATAGCTAATTTTCGGTGTTTTTTACAGATATCTGTGGAAGTGGACGCAATTTTCTATATTTCTCGATGGCATGTCAATCACCCTTAAATTGCGCAACTCTGCCCCAATTTAATCGACCTAGTATCTCTTATAGTTTCCGAGATCCCAATGGTGCGCTTGGAATTTGTAGCACCCTGTATATATTTCAAATTACTTATAAATTTATTTTTTTAGGCTGGCGTAGTTTCCTTGCAGAAACTTTTGGTAAGAGAGAAGGCTGGCCAGGATTCTAGAGGAATCTATCTAATTTCGTCGAATCCGGCCGATCCTGAAATGTTTGAGCTTAAAGTTCACAAGCCCAAAGATAAACAAGTCTGGATCCAGGCTGTAAGGTACGCGTTGTCTATAATAGTTATTTATGTTTATTGATCGACGATTTTAGCTAACAGTATGGCTCAAAAGTAGCTCGACTTGAACCGTATTTAATCCGAAGATGTATGATTATACGGTGATTAAATAGTGTTCACTTCGGTGACTAGAAACTAATCTATTTTGTATTGAAATTCAGATGTGTCCCATGATAAATATAAATGCTTCGAATGTTCATCAGTTTATAATAAAAACACAGCTTAGGCAAATGGTCAATTCGATTACTAGTATTGATGCGATTTACTTTGGTTTTGATTACTCTATTCCTATTTCGGAAGATTGAATTCCCAGCCGTTTTCAGGCATATCAGGTTGAGAACTTGCAGATTTCTATTTCTGTTGTATTAGTATAAAAATACGTTTTTTTTTGTGGCTCTTTTTAATCATCCTGCTGTAAACGCGACTATAAATAGGTGTTATTAAATATAGATATATAGAGATATAAATTAAAGTTAGCCAGTGGTGTTCTAAATTGCCTAAGATTAGACATACATGTAGTTCACCCTACCAGCATCAGTGTTATTATTCTAATTTCAAATAGGGAGGCGGTTCAGAATTGTCCCGAAGAGGAAGAAGATCCCTCAACTATGAGTGCAGAAGATAGGCAGGGGCTTCTAAATGCCAAACAAAATCAAGTGCGACATCTCATTGGTGAGTTTAACTTTACTGAAAGTATTGGTGTCAGTGCAGACACACCCTAATTCTAAGCTTACCTGAAAGAAGTTATATTGAACGCATTAACAGATTCGGTAGTTTTTCATTCTTGTAATAATTTATATATTTAAAATTTCGTTCTAAATTTTATTTTTCATTTTAAACACATTCGACTCTAGTTTAAATTTGCAAAAATAAATTCAGACTAGATATTGAACAATCCAGTGCAGTGTATATCATGTAAATATACCTTATGCATGTAATAAATATGTCTGATCACAACAACCCATTAAATTTGCTATATAGTTAGTGTATATTGTTTTGTCTTGCTCTGTTGCTGAACAGAAGCAGACGCGGACATCGAAGGTAATATCACGATGAAAGGTATCTGCATGAACTCGAACTTCTTTTAAAGCTATTTCAGTAGACATTCTCTCAACTATTAGTCGAATAAAAATATATTTGGCATGCCAATTTTGCTGATAAAAATAATTTGCACTATTATTTTGCAACCCAATTTAAAATACATATAATATACTAGATAGAAATTTGTTTGGCATAAAGTTGAAAATTATTTATGTGCATATTTAATAATATGTACTACATATATTATTATTGTTGGTAAAGTCTATGAAGTCAGTGTAAACAGCAATAAATCAAAACTCGATTGACAGCTGGCATTTCCAATGAATAATTCGGCATAGGCGTGCGACGCGACGGTAGAAATGGAAAAATATTGAATTAATTATATTTTTCATAATTATACACAGGTATAATACATAATATTTTAAACAACGTCTGCTCGATTCCTAGCATAATTGGGTTCTAAACGTACCTTTTTTATGTCAGCATTACATAAAAAGTTAATAAGAAAAAGTAGGATTATATGATTTTGTTTGACTCACCTGAGAAATTCATGAATCTGCAGAGCTGGAATCTGAATTTGGCGTTTTTAGTATGGGGTCGGTAAAATACAATATTCGCCCTCCTTTTCTATAACATGACGGACACAGTTCATCCAATTACTGTCCTTATATTTCCTAGTACGAAATCACTGTTAGTTAGCGATTGATTATATCTTCTAAGTTTTTTCTTGTTGGTAGCCCACATCATCTCAATCGGATTAAATACGCAGTAATAGGGGAAGCCGCAAAATCGTATCACCATGTGCTTCGCACAATTTGTGAATAGCATGTTCTTTTGTAAAGTTCTTTTTTTTAATAGCTTCCAATAACACTTTTTTTGTCGCCTTTTGAGGAATTTCCATATTTTTCTTCTCCATGAATTTGAGAATATTGTAATCTACTAAAATGCATAAGCTACTAAACAAATATCACCCTGTCGCAAGTTTGAACTTGAACTTGGAGATTGTTATATAAACATTAAAGGCAAACTATAAACAACGCGAGCAATCAACGGGAGCGACTTTGAACCTTATGCATGCAATGATCATCACTTTGTTTTATGTAAATAAGCTAGCGAACCCTCAGTTCGGCAGACTTTGGTCTCACCTCCAGCTCCCATGGTTAGTCACTTGACGACTGCCTTCTGGGTTCTATCCGCTCCTAAAGTTAGTCATACGACTGCTTTAGGTTCCATTCCTTTCCTACCCAACCTGGTACCGGTTAGTCACTTGACGACTGCTAGGACCAGGAGTTGCACAACCTCCATTGTAAATTCTTGAAAAGAAGTTTGTCAGAGTGTTGAGAAAGACAAGTGTCTAAATAGTCAGTTAAAAAGTTTAGTGAAATCTCTTAGTGCTCTTAAATAAAACCCAACTCTTAAGAAAAACTATAAATTATAAGACAGTAAACAAAGACCTATAAACAATACCTCAAATCGAGAAAACATGCGCACCGTAGTAATCGGGTATAATAGAATCTAATTTTTTCTGACCAATAATTGTTGTTAAAGTTTATCGTTAATACATTGTTATTGTTATAAACTAAACGTGCTTACTTTATCATCTCTTCTTACCCCACGTAACGCGATCCCGGTCTACCTCAGTTACCCCCCACCACCTCCCCCCCACCCCCCGTCACGCTAAACAAGGCGTGTTCTCACGAGTAGAACATCCAGCGGTAGATTAAAGGAAGCATTGAGACCCCGTCATTGTACTAATCGCGACGAGGCTCTTCTCTGAGAAGTTATTCTTTAAATAAACGCGCTACCCCCTAAGCTACTCGTGACAATATTGTCCTTTTTATTACTGCTGTTGGGAACTTTGCTATGAAGGCGGGAATGATACGATGCATTGTCCATTACAACAACGGAGTTTGGGGAAATATTCGGACAGAACGACCATCCTACAGTTAAAGAGCCACCTAGTCAACATAAACATCATAAAAGTCCGACAACAGACAAGCCAGATACCGAAGTAGCGCAACTCTATCAGGAAGTCAAATAGTTGATAAGGATCGTAAAGAAAAATTAAGTCTTAATTATACTAGGAGACTTTAACACCGAATAAATATTCGGTGACTTTAACGCAAAAGTTGGAAAAGGCAGTGTTACAGACATTGTGGGGGAGTTCGGACTAGGTGAACGAAACGCAAGAGGTGATGACCTGGTGCAGTTCTGTCAGGAAGAGAATATTACCATAGCTAATACTTGGTTTAAACTACCCCCAAAGATATTATACACTTGGCAATCACCCCAACACACCAAGGACCATATCATAAGGAACCAGATTGACTATGTACTCGTTATAGAAAGGTATTGGAATGGATTGCAGGACGTAAAGACTTATCCCGGTGCAGATATTTTTCTCCGATCATAACCAGGTTGAGAGTAAGATTGAAGAAAGTCCGCCAACCCACAAAAAAGTCAGAACAAGGATAAATGCCGAGATACCAAAGCTACGAAATACAATGGAACCAAACAACATAGAACCTTGCTGCAATCAATTCAGGGAAACCACCGTCAGCATTGGAAATGAAATGATCGGCCAAGGGAACAACAGCGGAAAGAAAAAGTGGATGACATACGAGATACTGCAACTGATGGAAGAAAGAAGAACACACAAAAACCAGAATGAAGCTGAATACATGCAATTGCAAAGACGAATAAGAAGGGAGATACGAAGGGCAAAGGAGGACTGGATGAGGAACATATGTGAAGAAATAGGGGAACTGGAAAGGAAGCACGACCATTTTAACGTCCACAAAGTCGTAAGAGAAACAACAGGGCGAGTAAAAACACAAAATCTCACAAGGATTATGAGGGATAACGATGAACTTATCACGGACCCGCAAGAAATACTCGAACAGTTAAAGAATTACACAGAAAAACTCTTTTCAAATAACGGCCCAAGAATATTTCACGAACAATATGAGGGACAAACGTCGGTCGCCTGAAATACTTAGGTCTGAAGCGGTAAAAGCAGTTAAGTTATGCAAAACGGGCAGAGCACCGGGTCCAGATGAATTGTATGTGGAGATCATTAAGCTGTTTGATGAAGAAAGCATTGACAAACTAGTAAGAATTTTCAATGCAATGTACAACACGGGACAGATACCCAAAGACCGGTTACATTCAACGTTTATACCAATACCGAAAAACAAAATGCCACTAAGTGTGATCAATTCCTAATCATAAGTTCAATGAGTCAGGTCCTTAAAGAATCTATAATAAATGCGAAAGAGATATCAGCATCTGTCAGTTTGGGTTTCGAGAGGGGTTCGGTACTCGAGAAGCACTTTTCAGTCTCATAGTTCTACTTCAAAAATGCAGAGACCAACGGAAAGACGTATACATCTGCTTTATCGATTATAATAAAGCATTTGATTGTGTCAATCACACGAAATTAATAAAGTTCCTCCAGGACAAGGGAATCGATGACAACGATATGAGCTTTATTACCAAGCTATACAAAAATCAAACTGCGTCTGTGAGAGTTACAAACAGAAATACGGAAAGCTTCCCTATTGAACGCGGGATACGGCAAGGGTGCGTGCTTTCTCCACTTCTCTTTAATTTATACCTCCGAGAATATCTTCGAACGTGCACTGCAGGACGCAAGTGATGGTATCAAGATCAGTGGTCACCTTGTGAATAATTTACGATATGCAGATGATACCGCAATAATTGCCGACAGCCCTGAAGCTCTACAACGCTTAATGAACAAAATCACAACTGAAGGAGACCAACTAGGTCTAAAAATTAACATAACTAAAACCAAGGTGATGGCCATGTGCAGTCAAATATAATAATACATGGTAAACAAATACAGCAGGTCGATAAATTTAAATATCTTGGGAGCTGGATAACAGCAGACCTGGAACCAGACGTGGAAATACGTAGCCGAATAGAGCAGGCCAGAACAACATTTCTTAACTTGAAGAACCTATTAAGCAATCAAAGCCTCAATCTGGAATTGCGCTATCGTTTTGTTAAATGTTATGTCCACTCGGTGTTGCTATATGGCGTGGAGACATGGACACTGAAGGCCGCCACGCCGAACAGATTAGAGGCATTTGAGATGTGGGTCTTCAGAAGAATGCTACGAATTTCATGGACAGAGTACGCAACCAATGCGGAGGTTTTGAGGCACATGAGCAGGGAAAGAGAAATGCTGCAAATGGTCAAACGCTGGAAGACAGCCTATCTCGCACACATTTCTCGTAACACCAAGTATCAGTCCTTGCAATTGATTATACAGGGAAAGATCGAGGGAAAACGTGGCATAGGTCGCAAGACGCACTCATGGCTCAAGAATATTAGAGATTGGTCTGGTTTGGACGCTCAAGCATTGTTTAGACTAGCCCAAGATCGAACTCAGTTTGCCCAGATTATCGCCAACCTTCAATGATGGAGACGACACCGTAAGAAGAAGGTAATTGTTCGATAAACCAGTTTTCAAATAGACTGGCGGTCATGTCTTCATGATAATCAGCCGAAGAGTGCTTTATATTTTTGGCAGACAATAATAAAGCATTGGGTATAAAGCCCTTATCACTTCCTGCATGCGGTATAATCACTCGTTTGCCGCGAGAACAAGGCCCGTTTAATTTGCAATTACTGTTATCATCTATCCAACCATACTCACCTACGTCATGTGTATCAAACCATGTTTCATCTAAATACACTTTCCCTTTTTTGCTTGGCGATTTTCCTGAATTTTGCGTAAGCATTTTTGCCGGTGAGCCAGTATGCGCTGCGATTCAATGATAACCATTCTTTTATCCAATTTTTTATATTTAAAACCGAAATTGAGTAAGATATTACGCAACGTGTCGAGAGATTTGTATTCATAATTCTGGTAATCCGATAAATTATCTCGGATCATTTCCAATTCGGGACCTTGCTGTCTTTGTGAAATTGATATACTACTCGGCGTATAACTTGTTTGGAAGCATTATCAATTTTTAGCTTTTGGTCATATCTTTTTCGCTTTAAAGAATGGTCAATGTACCTTAATCACTTTATAAACTGTAGAGCGTGCAAGTTTAGTAAGCTCACAAATTCTTTTTACTATTTCATTTTCTGAGGCCTCATGATTTTCACTTTTCAAACTTGTATATACATATTTAAAATAATTCTTTGTGTTTGGATATGTAAGTCTTTATTACGAGACTCTAAAAGCTCTGCAACGTCATTGGTTTTGGGATTTTCAGATTCCGATTCACCATCAGAAATATCGAATCCATTTTGATTAGGTAAATATTGATTTCCAAGAACAACAAAGTTATGTAATAAAAACAGAGGTAAAATGTGCACACCAACAACAATCACAAAAACAACAACAAAGTACAAAGCAAATACTGAAAATCTAACAAAACAAACTTGTCAAAACACGTAAACTGAAACCACGCGGTACAGCACTGTGTCGTTAAAGTCATACGATTTAAATGCTCTAACTCTAAAAACAATTAAGGAATTTCGCAGGGGCCAATCAAATGCACTAGTTTTCTAATACCGCCCACATTTTGTGCGGACAGACTTATTCTCAAGTCAACGTAGACTATCTACGAGAATCCGTCAATAACGATTTTGATTTTGATTTCATGCATTTCAATGCAAATCTATAAGAAATCGAGTGACGGTTAATTGAGGTTTTACTGTATATATACTAAAATTCGGTCATGAATATAATGCAGGACGTCGTTTATAGTACTTTGCTTGAGTGATTTTATTTGAAATTTAAACGACAAATATACCTATAATTAAATTGATATTTAATTGTTACTGAACTTTTAACAATAGAAACATATTTAGTGTGTCTGAGATTCCACCTTAATTTATGTGGTTAGCCTTTTTCATATTTTTATTCGGGTAAAAGCCATTTATGATGCATGTGATTTTAGGTTATCCCCACATATCAAAAATGGCAAAAATGTATTTTGAGGTTAGTCAGTAGTCGATTTTTCAGTGCGCGCAGTATATTTTTAGGGTGAGTGTTAGGAATTTTATTGATCATTTATTTGTAAATAACATCATTAAAATAGTTGTACGAGTATGCTGCCTTCGTGTATTACAGGTAAATTAAATGTTTGTATTAGAGAGTGAATGTTTGACGTATAGTGGTAGAATTTTATTAATTTTGTTGTACGTAATTTTTGTAAAAAAAAATGTGTCTTAATATCCTTTGGCGGTCCGGATTCACCTGAAAGTTCTAAAAAATAGATCTTCCTTATTTATTTATTATTATTAAAGATACATCAACTATATTTGGAAGCCGCTTAATTGCAAGGAATTTGCATCCTGTGTGAAAATGTAATATTTTATTGTCAACATTTTAAATACCCTCGAATGCGATATTATCTCTTATCGTCTCATTATCGTAGTGCTACAAATCGATTGAATATGACTAATCTGTGTGACACTGTGTCTTGGAATAAAATGAGATATGGTATTTTAAAATATTCCAATAGTCCACTAATTATTATCAAAGGATGTAATCCTTTTGAAGTCATACGTATTAGAACCTAATTGCTTCTAATAGATGATATTTCATCCTCGTTCATTTGATTAATAATTTGAAGTGTAAAGTAGAATCAGAATCTACTGATTCTACTAAGGTGGCCATACATTCAAAAGTGAGTGGGTCTATATCGGACTATTCGTCACGACCTTGTGATCTATTGCAGCTCTCACCTAGTTTGGGTTATGTATGTTGCCACGTGAGGTGCCGTTCTTCCAGTGGTCTTATAGATACTTCGCTGGCATAAATCTCTGCCTGAAGGAACGAAACCGACTGAAAGTTCAGTCTTTGGGTATATTCCATATTCTCCAGCACCGACTGCTATAGTGTTTTGGAGTCAGTAGCTGTCTTAAGTAGGTTAAGTTTGGGAAAATATCGTTGTCCTTGTTATGATTTATGAGGGGATTCCTCTGGGTCTTAATACTCTTCACTCATGTGGCATGCTAGAGTACACTTGGAGAGAGCTATATATGGCTCATCTGGTCTCTAATCATGCTAAAGCATCGGGTGGTACGTAAAGAACCTGTATTTAGTTGAGTTTGGCTTATACTACAGGTTGATCGCTATTATTACGCGACAGTATAGCACCTTATGTGATCATAACTTATAAGTACATGTACTTCGCGGGGTATCTGTTTTAATTTGTATACCAAATTAAATTAAAACTACACAATTGAAGATGATTAAAAAACTTGAATATTAGGAACATATTCAGAGCCATATTCAGAGAACACATTCTTTGTTAATAGGTTTGTGATTGTAGTACACTTTTGTCAATTTAAATGCATGTTTAAGATAGTATTTTGGCTTATCAGCTGATTAAATTGTTAATCTATATCCCGCAGTATAAATTTCTTATAATTATTATTCTTAGTGTTGGTGATTATGCCTAGCGCAGCTTAGAATCTAACTTACTGCTTTAAAATAACACCATTAAAAATTTGTAATGCCCATTTTAGCAAGCACTTTGATTGCATGTGAGCCACGGTTTTCCTTTCAAAATTAGATATTTGGATTCAGAGTATCCGTGTATTTATTTATATATTCTAAAGTGTCCCATATGTTTTACAGCTTTATTGAGACAGAACGACATAGAACAAGCATTATTATTGGAAGAGAAAATGTCCTTACAGTTGCGACTCTTGGCAGCGTCAGGGCTTGAACCACCCTCCCCTCCAGCATACAGACATTTAGTGAGTGAAAGTGCTGATACTGGTCAAATGTGGAAGGAAGTGTTGACAGCTGTACAGGTAAGTGAATGCACAGTGATACATAAAGCCGATTTTTCTCGTTGTTAAATATCTTAGAAATTAAGTTCCAAACGAAACACTGCCATGCTGGCAATAACGCATATAATTATAATATTTTTAATACGCAAGAAAGAAAGAAAGAAGAAAGAAAAGTTTATTCACGTTAAATACATTAATAAATTCGTCAAACCATAGTAACGTGTTATTATATCATTTCAGTGTCTGAGAAATTATTAGAATAAAATTCCTCGTATGAATAGAAACATTTTATTATGAGGTATTTTTTAATTTTCGATTTAAATTAATTTACAGGTAACATTTTAATGGGAAACATTTTTGGTACGTAAAATGATATGGCTGTTTTTATTTTGTGTATTCTATGATAATAAATGTATATATGATCTCTGTTTCGAGTAAGATGTTCATGGAAGTTCCTGAATGTCTCATACTTGTTCTGGTTGTTTCTTACATACCAAAGACATTGAAAAATATAAAGGCAGCAACCATTAATATCTACAGTTTGTTTTCAATGTGTTAAGTAAGAAATAATGAGGCTTATACTATTCAAATCAAACTTATAATATTTAAATTTACTGACAAGCAGCTTGGAAGAGACACAGTCAAAAGCCTTACTTAGATCAAAAAACAAAGCTGCAATGCATTCCCCATTTTTATATCCACCATTTATAAATTTAATGAGCTTATTTATGACCCTTGTTGTTGACATAGAAGGCCTAAAACCGAATTGGGAAGAGTTGAGAAGACAGTTTGACTCGAGGAAATCACTCACCCTTTTTTAAAGCCTTTTCAAAAATTTTGTAAATGATGGGAACTATTGACATTGGCCTGGAGTTGTCAATTTTGTCAACAGGTCCTTTTTTGTGTAAGGGTGCCACTCTGGCTATTTTCAGTACTGATGGAAATATGGAGTCTCTGATACACAGGTTTAACACTTTTGTAAGAGGAAAGACTATCATATTTTTGATACTTTTTAAAATTTTACTATTTAAACCAAAGAAGTCACTACTACTTTTATTTCTAAGATTTGTTATTTGGTCTCTGACCTCAATAAAAGACACTTCCTCAAAACCAAAATGTAACCCATCCAGAGCAGGCAAATGGGCATCTAAAATCTATTCGAATTTCATTTACGCCGCATGAAAACAATAGCACGTGCTCGACAACAGCCAAGAGCGGGCCGTTTTGCGTTCCTATTGGTGAATCGGTCATAAATCATTCGATATGCCGCCCAGTTATGTTGACCAGGGACGAATTCAGTTTTCGCTGTGATTCCCCTGCTTGCAAAAGACGTTTTGTGTAAAGTAATTACATTGTTTGTTCGAAATAAAAGCTTATACTTCTTCGTACGGTGAAGTTATTGACAATTTATTACTTTTTAGATTAGTTTCAGCATTTTTTTAGTTACACTTTTTTGATTATTTAGTAAAGTACGACCCTGTGCAATTCAGGCATACATGTGCTTTTGTTTACATCAGGCGTAAATGAAATTTGAATAGACTTTACATATGAACTTATAAACTCATCAGAAGTTGATTTGCAATAGGGCAAAACCTCCACCAGTTTATGAAGAATGTTTACGAAGAAACGATTTACGTGATTAGACTCTAAATCAGCCGCATGTTTCGATTTTTTATTACCCAAATTTGAACAACTTCTCACCATATCCCAGATGGCGTTTAGACTGAAGCTGTGTTCATGCAAATATCTATCATTACAATACACATCTGAAAATCAATTCTCGGGTGAAAATATAAACCAGGAGACATTTGCGTAGAACGAGAGGCTTCCGTTTTGTCCAGGTCCTAATTTAAGGCGGCCCATAGCCCCATGAAACAAGATAAAAGTTTATTTGTAAGCTAAGCATCTTCCTTTTTACTGTCAAATGTCACAAGTCACAATGGAAATAGATATTTTGAAAAAGGCACACTGTTGCCAGACGTTTGAGACTGAAAAGATATGGGATCAACTTTCGCTTAGCTGAAATCAGTTATGTACGAAGTATTTGTTTATTTAGTATAGAGCAAACTCTCCAAATACAAAATCATAAATAAAAATCTGCCGAAATGCATCATTTACATTTTTTCGACTCTAGAATGACTGAAATTAGTTACATGAAAACATGCTTCTGTTTTACATTCTAAATATTTTTCTAAACATAATACCCCAAAAAACTTCTTGCGGAAATAAATTATTTTCATTTTTTGAGTTAGTTTGGGTTAGTTTAGGTTAGCTTTGGTTAGTTTAGGTTAGTTTCGTCTCATTTAAGCTACTACGCAGTTGCGTGAAGAAAGGCTTGCGCGAAGCACAAGCCTTACTTCACGCAAGCCTTTTTTTTTTCTTTTGTGAGAAGGGGAAAAATGCGTTACGCACACCAGCCATTGATGTCGGGCGGCTGCTAGTAATGTGGGACTCCCTTCATGGTTTACCCACTAAAAAACCCCTTCCTTTTCTTCACTTAGACCTCTCCCGGACCCGTTTGCTAACATTACCTACAGGAAAGGTCTATATGTTTAGTTTTGTTCGTCTTTTTCCTTTGTCATCATTATTTTTTCCAGGTAGCTCGCAACTATGTCCCAGTTCTTTTTGTTTTTCAACATTATGACAATGATGGTATCGGGGGATAGTGTGTCGTCAATTGCTATGTTCGTAATTGTTCTGTCTCTAGTCCATCTATTACATGTGAACATCGTATGCTCACCGTCATCTTCATCTTCGCAATACATGCATTTAGCATTATTTCTTTTTCCTATCCGATGTAGGTATTTGATAAATACGCCGTGGCCTATGAGGCATTGGGTAACATGGAAATTGATTTGGCCGAATTTTCTCTCTGTCCATAGCCTTACGTCCTTTATGAGCCTGTTAGTCCATCGGCCCTTATTTCCATTGCTCCATTCCATCTGCCATTGTTCCAGGGTCCTGTCTCTCTCCGTTTTGCGATCTTGTGTAGTAACATCTGGTAGAACAAAAAGGCGTTTCCGTTCGGCTGCCAAGAGGTGAAAGGGGATTAGACCTGCCACCACCAATACCGCGTCAGTAGATGACGTGCGGTAGGCGCAGCAAACCCGAAGGGCCATCGCGCGTTTTGTCGATTTAACCATTTCCCTGTATTTCTGAATGCGCATAGCTTCTGCCCAGATGGGAGCCCCATACAGAACTATTGATTGGGTTGTCATGGCTAATATCCTTCTTTTATAAAACTTTGGTCCTTTTACATTCGGAAGTAAAGCGCAAAGAGCTTTTATTGTATTCTTAGCTTTTTCGTAAGCCATTTCCACGTGCCGTCCAAAAGTTAGGCCCCTATCCAGAACCATGCCCAAATATGTCACACTGTTTGTCGGTACAATGTCCACTCCGTTTAAATTGAATTTTATTCCTTGGATCTTCCATTTATAGTTTAGGATAATCGCCGAGGTTTTTTCAGTGGCCATCTCCAGTTCATTTCGCCTCATCCAGCACTGCACAGCAAGGAGAGCCGCATCCGCCTTTTGCATCATTTCATTTCGCGATTTCTAAGCTTTGACACGATAATAGGCCATGAAGCGGCATTGAAAGCATTCTTAATGTCTATTAAGATAAGGCCATGCAACCTTCCAATTTTCTGTCTGACGAGTTTCGTAATATGTTCGACTGCATTTATTGTTGTTTTCCCCTTGGTAAAACCATATTGACTAAAGTTAAATCCTCCCCTTCTGTTGATTTCGCTACATAGGTTTTCGTAGAGTTTTGCTATTACATCTATCAAACATATTGGGCGGTATTTGGTATCCTCTGCGGATATTTTTTGGGTTTGTCGATCAGGATTAGCTTTGCATATTTCCAAGGTTTCGGGAAGCTGTTATTTATTAATACCCGATTGAATAAGTCTGTGAAATATCGCATATTTTTTAGAATTAAGCTTTTTATGACTCTTGGGGGGATGCCATCAGGGCCAGGTGACTTACCTTCCTTAATCTTCAAACACGCCTCCTTTATCTCTAGTTCCTCGAAGATATGACAGTTTACTATGTCTGATTTGAAGAGCTTTAAGTCAAAACCCGTAGGTGCTATAAACAATTCGTGAAAAATCTCCACCGTTTGTTCAAGAAGGAGCGTGGTTTTTGGATTTTTTATCTTCAATTGTGCCCTAATGGTTTTGTAACCATCACCGAAAATGTCTCTATCTAGGTCGGAGCACAAGTCCGCCCAGGATTTTTCTTTTGCCCTCATTATTTTTATTCCAAGCTGTTTCTTTGCAACTTTGTATTCCTCCTTCCTTCTTTCTCTCATCTGTCGGTGATTGGTTATTCTCTGAAAGATTCATCTCCTTCTTTTTACCTCTAAGATTGATTGGTGAATATCCTCAGACCACCAATAAGGAAGCTTGAAATTGTTATCGCATTTAATTTTCGGGGTGCTTTCCTTATAGGCGAGCTGGACCGCCGTGGAGCATGCTTCTACTTTTGTATCGTCGTTCCTTCTTCTTATTTCATTGTTGAATATTATATTTAGTTTTTCTAGATCAGTTTCCCCATATTTGTAAGCGTAGGTTTTCAGTTTTCTTTTCTCTGGTGTTGCTAGAAGCAGGAATCGGTGATCACTTATGGATATCTCCTCCGTCAAGACTCTCCACAGCGGCTCTTGTGCCATCACATCGTTACTAACTAGAGTTAGATCTATGAATGAGACGCCGTTTGCCCTTACTAGCGTAGGTGACTCGCCGTCGTTTTGTATGTTTAGTTCTTGCGAGTAGATCCATTCCAATAGCGTGACTCCTCTATGGTTTGTGATATTTCCTCTCCACAGAGTATTTTTTGCAATAAAATCTCCAGTAATAATCAGACCTTTCCTGTTTTGTATTTTGTTTAAGTCCAACTGGAGCTCATTTAAACACTGAGCGAAAAAATCAAAAGATCTATTTGGACTTATATATACACTATATATCACATGTTCAGGCAATACGACGCGTACAAAGCACTCCCCCGAATAGTAGTCTGTCACCCCGAAAACCTGGCTAGCATTGATAATTGACACTGTTTTATTACTATTTGCGTAGGTGTTGCGGTTGTTGGTGCACTTGGATTTATTTGGCTCACTTATTGCTATGAAGTCGCATTTCCGATTTACGGCGATTAAGGCAGCCATATCGTGGGCAGCTATACTTTTGTTGATGAGTTTGTGTTGGCTGTGGCCCGGTCTGATGATGCTCTTAAAGCGAATATAAAAGCCTGAAGATAAATGCGTTAACACACTTTCCTTTTCTTTGTTCATCTTTATAAGGTTCGCCTGTCTCTCTATCTTCCTATGGCTAGAGAGCGATCGTTTGAAAAAATCACATTTTCATGAACACGCCTTATGCCCAGCAGCGTTACAAAGGGGGAAGAATTCTTCGTTTGTACACACCTTCGACGGGTGCCCTGTACGCCCACACTTAAAACAAAGTTTGGAGCGGTCCGGCCCAGCACAGTTTTCGCTTCTGTGTTCGAAACCCCAGCATTTATAACACATCTGAACATCAATCCGTTTTTCTATGGTACATCTTACCAGGCCTGTTCGAATCAGTTTCTCTTTTGTTAGTTCTGGAATGTTTTCTCCGCGGATAGTTAGGGTAGCGGCGAGGGTGTTGCTTGCGTTTGAATGGAGTTCGCTGAGCCTATATTTGTTTTCTTCCAGTTTTCCCACCCTATTTTCTATCGCTTCAATGATTTCCTCTCTGCTAGTGGTAGCTTCCATGCCTCTAATATGTACTGATTGCATGGTGGCGCCAGGTGGACCAACTATTTTCGATTTGATTCCCGTGGAAGTTTCCTTAATTGCGTCATTTAGTCTTGCCAGTGCAGCGTCGTCTTTTTCTGTCGTTATTAGTACTTTTCCGTCTCTTGTAGTTCTTATTGATCTAATCGTATCTTTCAGCTCTGTGTGATTTATTTTTGTTTTGATATTTGTAACTAGGTCTTCGTATTTTCTGCCAGTTTCCTCAACGGTCAGCGCATATGTTTTCTTTTCTTTCGGTTTGATGTCTTCTATGGGAGCCTGCTTTTTTTTGTTGTGAATTTACTGACTGTCGTCATTGAACCATGGAAGATTGCCTCAATCATTTTTTGTTGTCATCCTGTTTATGTGGTGTATCGCGATCCAGTCATCTTCCCTAGTTTCTTCTTTCAGTTTAAGAAGGTGGTTCCAGAGGTTTTCCTCCGATTGTCCCTGAACTATCTTGATCACCTTCTGGCTTGCTGTTCTATTGGTCCCAGATTTAAACTTAGTCGTCTGTTCGAGGACTTCGAAATCTTCCTCGGTCTGGCTTATTTCCGGAAATCTCTCCTTAAACAAAGCCTGGATACTCTTTTCCATCCCAATATATGTGGGCTCCACGAGAACGACTTTAACTGTCGAAACTTTTGTGTTCAGGGGATTTCCAAAGCATATTTCGGTATTGGTGAATAACTCCTGTGTCCAGTTCTGATCTCCGATGGTTGACCACTTCTGAAAGCAGTTGGTGCCCTCGAGGTTAGTTCAGAAATTTGCCTCTATCGCGTCTGGTATTGTTTGGGTGCTCTGATCTCTGGTTTCCGCTATAGCTTTTTTCCCAGAGTCTGTCTCGTCAGTTTGTACATCCACATCGTATGTTGCCTTTTCCACTCTTTCATATTTATGTATTTCAAACCAATCCTTTACTGTTCGTCTGTTTATAATTTCCGATTGTTTCTTAATCTTTTTAGCCAACTCCTTAATTTCTCTCTTTGTGTTTTGTTCTATCCTCTGGCCTCTTCACGCAAGTCTAGGCGACACAATTTCGGTTAGCTTTGGTTAGTTTGGGTTAGCCTTGTTTAGTTTGGGTTAGTTTCGTCTCGTTTAAGCCAATGCGCACTTGCGTAAAGAAAGGCTTGTGCGAAGCTCTCAACCGTAGGCGAAACAATTTCGGTTAGCTTTGGTTAGTTTGGGTTTGCTTTAGTTAGTTTGGGTTAGCTTTAGTTAGTTTGGGTTAGCTTTGGTTAGTTTAGGTTAGCTTTGGTTAGTTTCGTCTCGTTTAAGCCACTACGCACTTGCGTGAAGAAAGGCTTGGATATTTTTATGTGTTTTATGTTTAGAAGAATGTGTGGAACAAAAAATTCCAAGAGACGTATTATCGTGGATATACAGCAGCTTGCATGTGTTTCCGCGAATATATTCCACTGTCCACCATTCAAAACATATCTCAACATTAATAACGTGTGGCGATGATTGCAGAACGTCAACTCTGAACTCAAATAGTTTTATCATTAAAGTAACTTCACTTCACGCATGACCTCCGGTCGCTCCCGGGCTCAACAAAAGGAAAAAAGCCATACCCACAATCGGCTCAAATGCGCAACTTTTGGCAACACTGCGCCAGGCCTCTGGCGTCGAATACTAAAATTTCATTAATTCCACGTTGAATTTCATTATTTTCACGTTCCACCTATGAATGTAGTAGAGGCACTTTGTCCGTTCTACGTCAATTAACCTCAAAACTCGAACTTTGGAGACTTTTTTTCGGCTCAAATGTTTTTCACCCCCTTTCTAGTGAAAAAAAAATAATTCGCGAAATCGTAGATACCTATATGTCACAAGACCCGCACAAACTGTCAAATTTAACTTCAGTAGTAATGTCATTATTATTTATGAAATATCAACTAATGTCACTCACCAGCAGCCAGAAATGTGTGAGCCCCTGCAAGGTGATAGGTCTACAAGTTGTGCATCTGAAAAACCTAGATCCAACACATAACCATCACGGTTATACAGATTTGTAAAAATATTATCAAGAAACGCCTCTGCTCTCGTACTTTCGTTTATAATAAAGTTTAAGCCATATGAACGATTTAGATCAATTAAACTTTGAACCTGAACTCCTTTACCTTTGAAATCGACATTAACATCTCCATTTATGATGAGAGAGTACTTTGTTTTAGATACCATGCCCAGAATCAGTTTCATTTGATCAAGAAAAATACTGAAATCTGCACCCGAAGGTGTATAGACAGTTATTTCTATTAATTTTAATTTATCAGATTGAACTGCGCAAACCTCACATTCCATCTGTACTGATAAACAATTGGCTCGTACATCTCTTCTTTTTCCCATGGGGAAAAAACGTTTTTAGTTGGTTGGGATGGGATGGAATTTCTTTTACCAAAATATTTATATTTTCGAATCCCGGCTTTCTCTTGATGAACTCATAAACCATGTTCGAATCAGCACCTTTCTTGACTCTATTTATGTATATCCAAATACGTCAATCTTCACCGGCAAAGTCGTCACCTCCTTGGACATCAGCTCTACCTAATCTTCTTTTAAATCCTCTCCTCTGTTGAGCAAATTCATCATTTTCCACTGCGCTCCTTGCCTGCGAAATTTGCCTGTCGTATCGGTTTCTCCTAAAGTTCGCATGAGCACGATCGGCCAAGTGAATTTTGACCATCTACATCTCGCTTCTCCACTTGCGGTGCTCGTTTAACCACATCGGAGTAGTTCGAGCGCGCCGTATTATCACATGACCGTTTCTGCTTCAAAGATTACTCTGCAGCAGTTGACAACATTGCGACAACCTGGGCCTGGTTCGTTTCACTTTGTAAATTTCCTTGTGCTGCTCCATCATCTCTGTTTTTTTTTTGTTTTGGTTCTAGGTTAGACATTCTTTCTAATAACAAACGATTATTTTCCTTTAGTACCTGATTTTTGTCATTCATTTCAGCAATTAATCTGTTTAAGAGTTTAATTCTTGTTTTAATTTCTCGTTTTCCTGTCGTAATTCATCTTTGTTTACATATTCATTGTTTAAATTTTTGGCGCCAAATCACAACACTCGCGCTTTTCTCAGAAACTTTAGTTTTTTGCGTTTTGCACAACTTCCATGAAAGATTTCTTCACAATTTGTACAAAAGAAGGCTCTACATAACTTTTTAGCACATCATTTACCACTAGTATCATTACAATCACTTTTTACACTTTCCTGATCAGATTGACCGTCATCATCCGACGCCATCTTATATAAATCGCTGATGACGCAAGATGAGTCCCATTTGTCCAAGAATGTATTTTATAAATCGGTGTTGGTTATTGAATTTCCTTATTTAATTCATATTTGTTATTTTTTTGTAAAATTTTGAAATCCTTATAACAGTGTCAGTTAAAAAGATGTGATTTTACACCACATCTAAATATAGTTGTTTAATTTTTGTTTTTTTAATATATTTTTGAGTCTACGTTTCGCAAAATAATTTCTCTCACTTCAGTTAAAAACTTTATTTGGTCTGTAGTTGAAATCGATAAGCAAGCGACTAGTACCTATGCAGTAAAAATCGCCACCTAGCATTGGCATGCTAACCAATGTCAAAATTGTTTTATTAAAGTAGAAGTGTAATTATTCATGTATGTAAACACGTTACGTCTTTAAGTTTTTTAAATTCAAAATTACCTATGTATTGAAACTATTTTCGTCCATATTTTGGTGAGCTAGTTGGTTCTACACCTGGTATAATACATTCAATTACACATTCAAGGTTTCTGTTTGTGCTGAGATAAAATTAATTCCTGCTGGAAATATTGAAAGACACTTACGTTCTATTGATCGATATATTCGAGATTAATTGTTAATCGTTGTTTTTAAATGCAGAAAAATACGTCTATTTTATGTTTTGCAGGAAGTCAGTCAACTGGCAAGCTCGTTGTACGCCACTGGTACGAATCTCTCGAGAAGCGTCAGTTCGGCTGGAGAGCATCAAAGTGAAGCTTACGTTTCGCCCATCCTCCCGAAGCGAGCGGAGACTTTCGGTGGCTTTGACAATAATCAAGGCCCGCTGAAGTTGATTGGGAAGAAGTTGCAGCAGGGGGGACAAAGTACGTCAGGCGCCACCCCTGCTGGTACACCTGATTTTGAAAATTTGAAGCCAGGAGATTCAAGACTGTTTGTACGTATCAGCATATGTTTAAAATACACGCTTTCACATTAACATAAAATATACCCTAACTTTTTCTTGCAGGAACGATTGCCTTATAGAAATTGTGTGATAACAGGAAGACCTTTAATTAACGGATCTTCCGTAAATGTAAATAGTGAACAACCTACTCAACAAATCTTAACGCATCCGCGTCCCGATAATTCGCAGCAGCTCGGAGCCCCACCAGATGCGCCCGCCTTATTGTCACTAGGTCGAGAACAGCAATATGCAGCTATACAATTGAGTCATTATGTGTACACGTTACTGTGTATTATTTCGCAGTTGATGACTACAAACGGAAGGTGAGTTTTTAGTAATTTTACATAAAGAATTAGAGTTTGAATATTTCTAATAATTTAAGGCTATTTTCAAATGTTCGCTGGGGTTTGTTTCCTTTGTGTCTTAATTTTATTTTAAAAAATATTAAATCTGCGCAATTACAAAATAGCAATGTCTAATGAATTATTTCTATCACAACTGCGAAAAGTTATCAAGTGGACATCTTTAATTGAATTTGATTTAGTGTATGAATAACGCAAGAAAATATTTTTCTGAGAATTGAAGACATTTCATCAATTCTATCAACCTTATTAGGTTTGTACCTAAAATATCTGCCAACTTTTTTGAAATATTTTCTGTTACAAAATGGGGACCATATGATAGGGACATACTCCAGATGAAACTTGACTTTATCTCAATATAACATCCAACATTTGCGAAGACTTTCTGTTACATATTAATTTGGATATCAAATTATTTGCGTGTTTAATAAAGTGAACACTTTATGCTCTTATTTTTGATAAACCCTGTAGCATTTAATGATTATGGCAAATAGAGTCGTCCAAATTTGCAGTCTCATTCCTAAAGAGAAATTGGACCATATCAGAGATGAGGAAAACCCAGTTGACGCCGTATCTAGAGGAATGGAACCCTCAAAGTTAGCAAACCATACATTGTGTTGGCAAGGTCCAGAATGGCTTAAGATAAAAGAGCCAAAAACTGTGGCCACCTCACCTAGTCATAACCCAAAAATATCATCATTAACACTCCTCTAGAGGAAACAAAAATTAATTGCCACGTTATAATAATAAAACATCCAGAAGAGGATGAAACAGTAGCCAGTTTCTCAACATTAAACAAGCTCATACGAACGATGTCACTTTGCAAACGTGATAAATCGTTTGCAAAGTGACATCGTTTTTGCAAAAATAATGAAAAGAATTCAAACAAGCTGTCAGTACCAGAACTCCAATACACACTAGAATAGATCGTGAGAAATATACAACGGAGGTACTTCTCCGAAGAAATTAAGGCGCTGCAAAACAAAACGGTATCAAGAAAACAAGCAAAATCTTGAGTCTGAACCAATTCCTGGATAACAAAGGCACACTACGAGTTGGAGGACGCCTCGAGAAGTTTCAATTGCCATACGGAAGAAAACACCCCATGATACTGCCATACAACTGTCACTTGACCAAGCTAGTCATAACCGACGCACACGACAGAACTCTCCACGGAGGGAACCAAACAACATTGGCACATACACGAAAGCAATTCTGGATCGTCAATGCAAAGCGAGCTGTCAAATCAGCAATCGGAAAATGTGTCAAATGTATCCGCTATAAAGCAGAAACTACAGAATAATTAATGGGAATCCTTCCCTCTGCCAGAATAACCCCCTCTCACCCATTTGTACATACTGTCTTGCCACCAAAGCAATTCACATAGAAGTGGTCAGCGACATGTCAGCAGATACATTTTTGGCAGCCTTTCGACGTTTCATTGCAAGACGAGGATAGTGTGCACATATCTACAGTGACAATGGCACACATTTCTCGGGGGCCAGTAAGATTATTCACAAGGAGATACAAGATATGATCAAGACCTCCAGCATAAAAGACAAATTGGTAAACATAGGTGGCATTTCATGGCATCGCCTCACTTTGGAGGCCTATGGGAAGCTGGAGTCAAATTTGTGAAGTATCATATGAAGAGGGTGATCGGTGAGACCTACCTAACATATGAAGAATTGACAACGCTTATGCACCAAATAGAAGCTTGTCTAAATTCTCGGCCACTATGTACTCTAAGTAACGAGCCAAGTGATCCCGTGCTGACACCAGGACATTTTCTGATTGGCAGACCCATGGTAGAGTTTCCAGATCCTATCAACACAACAATTAATTCCAATTTAAATGAAAGATGGAAATTGGTACAGAAAATCAAAGTAGATCTAGGGAAAAGATCAGACTACTTAAACCAACTACAGCAGAGGTACAAATGGAAGACGTTACACAAAACACTTGGAGTCGGAGAAGTAGTACTAGTGAAAGATAAAGACATCAACCCAAGCAAATGGCGTCTGGCAGGAATAATAGACGTACATCCATCTGAAGACAAAGTGGTACTGGTAGTATCTATCCAGAAGCCAGGAGGAAATGTGACTAAACGTCCTATACACAAGTTAATACACATACTCACGCAGCCAGACCGACCTGAAAACATACAAGACACAGAGGTACCAACCTATGGAGAACTGTAACCATACCAATCATTTTTCTTTTAACACTACAAAAGTCAACGGCGCAAAAATATACGGTACATTACCCACCTCCAGGGTTGTATATAGAAGAGGTTGGTCATGCCAAAATAGACAGAGGAATTTTCAGACTAGAAGTGAAGTTTGATAAATATCAACTAGGCAACGATACAAAAATTATAAATGATTCGATACAGCAGTTAAATTCTCTTGTGAGAGTGCCAAGGAATTAGCTGCAAACACACAATGTTCTTCGCTAATTAACGAGAAAAGCAAAGCCGAATCGAATGGATGGACAAAGGAATGGAAGACATAAGCTGCAAGAGGCAGAGGCGAGGTCTAGTTGGGAAGTTGTTAACCTCCCTCTTCGGAGTAAACGATGAAGTCTACCTGGATATGGACAAGTTGGGACAGAATCAAAAAGAGCCGATTAAGGCATCCAGCCATCAAACAAAGTTCATGCTCCACACGATAACGAAGTTTAACAACACAGAAACAAGAATCAACAACCAACTCAGACGATTCCAGGAAAAGATAAGCGAGACAACCGAGGCAATAAGAGAAATGAGCCATTGGTTTCAAGCAGTAGATAAAAACCTACTAAATATCCACCTTCTAAGCAGTTATCAAATGGTATCCAATTATATTGATAACATAATGGAACATCATCAGCGATTGCTAGATGTGCACTATCACCGGAGCCACCTGTTGGAGCTGATATCGCCAGTCGAGATTGAGCAAGCAATTGCCGAGGTATCCAGAAAGTTACCGTCAAACTTACAAATTATGACATTTCCACTCATAACGACGAGAATCCATCACACCAAAACAGTTATCCATGTGTTTGGGTACTTCCTTATAACAGAAGTTGACGACTTCCTAATTATAAAAGCAACACCCATTCCTGTAAAGATCACGCCAATGGCATACTGGATTTTGGATGTACCTAACAACAAACTTGCTGTAAACTACAGCAGACAGCTCTATTTTGAAATCAGCGATCAAGATTTCCATGATTGCATCACTATAGACTACGATGTATATGTTTGTGCTCCAGCAACAACACGAAGCATCGAGAATAGTCCGCATTGTGTGATTGATGAAATATATCAACAAACAGAAAACACAACATGCGACACTCAAGAAAACCGGCAGCAATCCCTGATTTGCAAGCAACTTATATTACCCAATGCTTGGTTATTTATCTCACCATCAAAAATAAGGGTTGCAGTGATCTGCGATGGAATAAGAGATGAAATCACATTAAACTGTACAGGAATTATTGAGATTTCCCAAAACTGTTTTGTAAAAACGAGCAAAAACATATTAACTCCAAAAAGAAGCGAGATTATATCAGTACGTAAAACTATGTTTAAACCTGCCAGGATAAACCTAACTACATTACCTCGCTCTGCTAAAATACATTTAAGCTCAGATAAGGAAC
Source organism: Pissodes strobi (assembly GCA_016904865.1). Classification (NCBI taxonomy): domain Eukaryota; kingdom Metazoa; phylum Arthropoda; class Insecta; order Coleoptera; family Curculionidae; genus Pissodes; species Pissodes strobi. The sequence continues at coordinate 134,194 of MU182291.1, read as the reverse complement.
CAGTAATCACTGCTTCTGGATGCCTGGACACTCTCATGGCGGAAGAAGTAGAAATCGACCATGAACTGACAGAGACCAGATGAAGATCACTCAATAATACAGTAATTAGCAGCACCACGATTTCTGCAGTAGCAGTATTAGCTGCAATTATCAGTGGACCATGGTATTACAAAAGACAAAAATATCACCACAAGCCACTTACTCGAAATAGAGAAGAGGTTGATCGGGGTATAGAATTTGACACCTTCCACATCTACAACGATCCAGCCAACCGCAACCAAGATCAATAACAATCCCTATTTCACACATCAGCAGCATTCTCGAACCTACACGCGCTTGCGGAACCATCACAGTCCCGGCCGCCAGAATGTCTAATCGTTCTCCAACAAAAAATAAACTTCATAATTTCAAACAAGCATGACGTATTAGGTCTGCTGAGATCGCAGCCTAGCTGTACGTCGACCCAGAAAAATGCACCGCAGCAAATTACACAACAAAGGAGGTCACCGTGTGTAACAATTAAATAATAACATATCATCATTTTTGTATACATGTACATATGTTTTATAGTATTTAGATTAGGAACTTTTTTGTATAAATACAAATCAAATTGAAGGGTACAGGGAAAAAATGATCTGTCACATTTCTTATGGGAAACTTTTTTATTATTGATTTCACAGAAAATTTTATTCTTGATAAAAGTTGGTGCTTGGAAAAAAACTAATTTTGACAATGCTAAATTAAGGATAAGTTATACAGGGTACTTAAAAAATACAAAAATGATGGTTAAAAAAAACAAAACCTTTGGAATATCGGAAAACCTTCTACAGAAAAAATAAAGCTCCTATTAAGATAAAAAAAAGTCAAATACCCTTTTTTCTAAAAGTGCACCGTTGCGGAGAATATCCATGTCAATTATTGAAAAAACCCTTTTTTCTTAATTTGGTCCTTATTTTTTTCAGCAACGATGCACTTTTGGAAAAAATGGTATTTGGTATATTTTTATTTTAATTGGAGCTTTATTTTTTCTGTAGAAGGTTTTCCGATATTCCAAAGTTTTTGTTTTTTAACCATCATTTTTGTATTTTTTAAGTACCCTGTATAACATCCTTAATTTAGCATTGTCAAAATTAGTTTTTTTCCAAGCACCAACTTTTATCAAGAATAAAATTTTCTGTGAAATCAATAATAAAAAAGTTTCCCATAAGAAATGTGACTTAGATCGTTTTTCCCCTGTACCCTTCAATTGTTAATAAAATCAGCACAAACCCAGAGCTGTTTGACTCAACTACTCCCTTTGAAACCCTTCAAAGGCTAATTATTCTAGAAGATGCCCTACTACAGTCTACATTAAATTAATCTATCAAGGGCTGCCTAGACAGTACTGATGTTAACTTTTGCTGCAAAACTTCAGGGTCACTTGCAAAAGTTTTAGGTCATTGGCATGAATCAAGAAATGATAATCAGTCAGATCAGTTGTCTGAAATACATTTTATGCTAATACATTTTAAAATTCGTTTCTTAGAAACAATGCTAATTTAGAGTGTGCAGGTATTTGCGAATGCTAGTTTGAAAACTACATCATATTTTTCATGTGAAAATAATTTAGAACTTTTCTAATTGTTAAAAATTACCATTTTCATATATTGGTCGCTCCAAAACAAATTCGAATTTAAGTCCACTTAAAATAACGAAATAGGCAGTATCTACCATGATAAGAAAATTTGATAAGAGTACACAAGTACTACCAAGTTGCAAATTAATTAGTAAACTTCTTTGTCAAGCACAGAAGTTCGTCATGACAGGCGCTGAATTTAACAATTTATATGATTGATTGTCGTAAAAATATATCCTCAACGATTAAATTTAAAATATCAATTTCTGGTGCATTAAAAACAAATGTATTTTAGTTTACAAGCTCACATGTCAAATATAAAAGGAGCAGATAAACAATACAGACATAACCAGCAGTTAGAAGAGCTCAGAAATTTACAAGACAAATTGAGCGTTGAAAAGGCATCTTGGGCAGCTATGAAAGAACAGGAAGAAAAGGAACTAGAGGAGAAACGACAGGAACTACTTAGGTTGCAGGTATGTTAATTTTGATGATGTTCTATATTCGGTTCACTACAACAAGCCAACATTAACAGTCAAAAGGAAAGTTCAGTCTGGGGATTTATAATGAATGTTTTTGAAGAAATATTTGACAACAAAACTTAAGTAAATAATATATTATATTATTATTTCAGGAACAAGTACGAGCTGAGCAAAACGATATTACCCAGCAAAGGGATCAGCTTTATCGAAAAATGGAGGTCCTCACTAGTCAGGGACTGCTTATATCTCCAAATGTGGCAATACCTGTAACTGGTCAGTTGGATGACAGCAGCAAAGATAGTTCAGAGGATAGCAGTCCGCAATCATCAGATACGTCATCTGCCACATCAGCGGTCAGTTCGAATCAGAGTTCGTTGTCTCATTCGGCTTCGACCGTAGACAAACGAAAAGAAAGCAAATGGGGTAAAGGTAGGCGAATCATTTTTAGTTATTGCTGCAGTTTAGCCTAACAACATTAATCTAAGCGTGTACCGGTTGTTCATGAAACAAATCCAATAACATATATGGAATGAAGAAATTGTCCCTGTTTATGAGCTAAAAATGTTTAAAATTTCACATAGTAAAACTCGGGAGTAATTTTAACTCACATAATAATTATGAAATTGAGGTAATTTTAATTCCATAGAATCCATTTGGTGATGATAATGATGAAATTTTTATATTCAGAAAAATAATATTTTATTCCCTTGAAAATAGTCACAAGGTTTCAAAGACTAAAATAAAATTAAGTATATTATTCTATGATCGTCGGGTTAAAGTAATATTTTAGATAGGGCTACTTTGTTTGTGTCACGTTTGGCCACCTGGTCTAAGAAGTCAACTTTGTAGCATGTTCTTCAGTATATGAAACATATATGTGAATACAAAAAAAAGGCATTTTAGATAGATTGTTATCTGGTAATTATTGCAGGTACAAATCCGCCAAAACAACAATTACCCTTAAACTTAATATCGACGACAAACCAACAGAAGGTTTCTCAAAATTTACCAATTAAGCAGCAGATTCCCCTTAAATTGGCGTCAAGACTGAGCTCAGGAGGTGCTGAATCTCCAAAACCAGGAGTTGGTGGTCCTCAACAGATATTGCCGTTGAAATTGAGCCAAGATGAGAAAATTAGAAGGACGAGCACATCAGGATACCAAAGGCTGTCCGAAAATAGTTTTAGTCCTCCGTCTGAGGAAACGGTAAGGAATTTATTTTATACATTATTATTCGTTATGTTAGTTTTGTATTATACGTTATGTTAGTTGCTTATTATAGCAGCAGTAAAATAAAGTTACTGTAAAGTACCTGTACATCAGCTTTCAATATCATAATATTTTACAGTTACAAAACATCACACGCTACTAGCTAACAGCAAGAATCGAAATAATCTACAAATTATTCAATACCTTCCTTTTAGTATTGGATTCCCTTACACGTAAAAATTAATGTAAAACGAGACCTTTTAGGAAGCAATTGACCATAAAATCCTGTATGACACAAATATAATGTGGCTTTATTGAACCATCAGTTTATTGGCATCACAGCCTTATTTATGAACTTGTATTACAATAATAAAAAGCTACTATTTATAGCTAAGCATTTCTAAATAGGAGACAAAATGTAAGAACTCTCTGTAAAGGTCCAAATATTACTGTTGTTTTTCAGCCTGGATATTATGTTACATGTCAATTTGGCATGAAAACATGTAACAGATAGAGGTCAAATAAAGTCAGTTATTTCACCTTTAATCCTACATATATTATGCTAGTCTGTCAAGCTAACTATAAGACTACTTACTCGTTTAGAACCTGTATGACCCGAGCCTTTTATCGAGCTGTTAGAGGGATAAACTGAAAGCACGATAGTCGAATACGTAACTTGATTTTCTCTGTTTGATAGGATCGATCGGGCTTTGTGAACCTTTATCACTGGCTTAGTACATAATCAATCAATAAATCGTGCCGTATTCTGGCCCTCGCTATCGAGAAAACATTCAAAGTTGTAGGCATGTATAGCAATGCATTTCAAAACGTTCAATTAAATCTCTTACCTTTGCGAATAATTGCCTTCTCGGTGATAATATACATTAAAAACAGTCTCATGGATGTCAGAAACATTGCTTTCGGAATTGTCGGTTATTTTCCTGGGTTTGTTGCAATATTTAATAGGAAAAGTTAAAATTCAGTCAATGTTTATTTCTAATATAGCCTTCAAACATCAGATGAACAATAATTGTTGGTTGCCTATCGAGGGATATAATAAATGAAAGGGATACTCTTGGAATGTTGCCAGATGTACATGTTCTCTAGCGATCTTCGTGCGATTTTGATGTGTTTGCGATTCAAGCCAACAAGAAAGTACATAAGTGATTGATATGCTACCATTGCGGTTCAAGCCAACAAGAAAGTACATAAGTGATTGATATGCTACCATTAGTTTGATGTTAAACGACTGTCTTTCGCTTTCGCTTTAAATATACGTAGGCAAGATGATTTAGTGGTTGCGTATATTACCTAACTTTGCCAACACCGCTCGAGTTGTTTCGCAGGCGTTCCAACAAGAACATCGGCTCTGGCCAAAGGTGCGTTTATTAGAGAAAACGTGCCAAATTATTAGAGAAAAACGTGCCGGACTCAGCCTGGAATTCACGAGGGGAAAGACTACGGCAGAGAAACTCTCGATCTAAATTCCTAAACCGAATTATGCTGTATAACCTTTATTAGTATAATAATTAATTAAATTACTGTCTCCCGCGCCACAATTCGTAGTTCCTCACTCCTAATAGCACATTTAAAACTGAAGCTCTCCGGCCGGGAATCGAACCCGAGTCTCCCGCGTGGATGTGATAACCACTACACTACCGAAGAGTGGTGTTAGTTAGCCAGACGCCGCTGGCAGGTATTGAGGTCCTGGATTACGGAAGCTACTCAGCTATTTAGTTGCAATTTGGGCCAATATCTCTGGAATGATCATTTCATTTCCAACTAGGATATTCACCCGTCAGGGTAGGAAAATGTTAGTAATTTCACAAAAGCTCGTACTTGCAATCACAGTCATACTAAAACTAAAATTCCAGCACGGAAAGACAGCAAACAATACATTTTTGTTTTCATTTAAAGCAGTGTTATTCACAACATAAAACGATTTCATTAAATATGTACACAGGTTATGCTATCAAATATGAACTATCCATGAGAATAAAAGAAATACTTGTGCAAATTATGTTAATAAGAATATTATAAATTTCATTTTACTGACCTATAATGACATGTTACAACAAAGAAGCAAAACAATTCGCCAAAATACACCGTACACTGCGCCGGCTTTTGACTATCTCCTCGATCTCGAGCGATACGCTTTCGGATCTCCTCCAAAAAAACTCGCAAAACCCGACTTCAATTTATGACTTGTTTTTCTCTTTTTCTTTCTTTACATACAGTGTGTCCAAAAAAGTATGCAATATATGGGAAACTTCTTTATTATTGGTTTGTCAGAACATTTTATTCTTGATAAAAGTTGGTGTTTGTCCCAAAACAATAAATGAGTATTTCAGATTTTAAGTACTGCTTTTAATGCGGGAGCAAATGTCATTTCCCGGAATCGCGTCAAGAAAGTACCTTAACTTATACACACACAGCAAAATTTTATAAGGAAAAGTTCTTCCAAAATAAAAAAAATAATCTAAATATGAAATTTGAGTTAAGTACGTCAACTTTTAATTTCTATTTTCTTTTCTCGATTTTTTCCTTAAACGTTACGCTACTGGTGAATGTTTTGTTCTTTTGATATTAGTATACTTGCCAAACCACTTCAAAATTTATTTAAAATAGAGATCAGTTACATAGTTGCATAATGTATCAGTTTTTCCAGAGATAAAAGCCAGTATAGGTATCAGTGTGTCGCAAACACATTTAAATACTTTTGGTCCAAAATAATTGCCCACAATATTTACCAAATACAATTGGAATGACTGACTCAATAATAATTAATTTCATATGTCAGAGTGAAGTAAAATTATTGCCAGTTATTTGTTTTTATTCCAAATGCAAGGCCTACCCTCCAAGACCAATTATTTTATATGGCTTTTTAGGATACTAGAGCATATTTTACTCATCGGATGCAATAGATAAATAAATTATTAGAAATGAAAAGAGTTGGGTCTATTCATGATTGTGATTGGAAAAAATTTTGAACCTAAAGTGTTTAAATGTGTTTGCAACACACTGATACCTAAACTGGCTATTATCTCTGGAAAAACTGCAACATTATGCAACTATGTAACTAATTCCTATCTTAAATAAATTTTGAAGTTACTTGGCAAGTATACTAATAACAAAAAACAAAATATTCAACAGTGGCGCAACGTTTAAGAAAAAATCGAGAAAAAAGGAAACATTAAAAGTTGATGTACTTAACTCAAATTTCATATTTAGATTATTTTTTTAATTTGGAAGAACTTTTCCTTATAATATTTTGCTGTATCTTTATGTTAAGGTACTTTACTCTTGACGCGATTTCGGAAAAATGACAATTTCTCCCTCACTAAATGCAATATGTAAAATTTGAAATACTCGTTTATCGTTTTAGGGCAAGCACCAACTTTTATCAACAATAAAATTTTCTGAGAAACCAATAATAAAGAAGTTTCCCATATGTTACATACTTTTTTGGACACACTGTATATATAGGGTGTTCCAAAACTGAATGTATAAGGTCTAAGGAAATAATATTTTAAATAGGCGGGTTACCTCACATTCTAAAAATGATGGCTTAAAATATTTGTCCTAAAGCTGGAGAAAGAACCAACGAACAAATCGTAGTCGCTAAAATGCCGGTTGTAGTTTCGTTGTAA